>UZAN01049287.1:1636-22463 GCA_900618425.1 Echinostoma caproni | reverse complement strand
CAAATCATGTCATGTCATTACTGATGGAAATTAATCTGTCGCTAACTTTATGAGTAATAACGCCAGCACTGCTGCCGTCCAAAGCTGGCCATTAGAAACCCATTGATCGGTTTCAGTATACACTGGCAACCACAAAGGTAGACAAACAAATGGATGCCCATGGATGCTATGATACCGAAATTGAATGAAGATACATACTTCATTCATTTGTGGCGTTAGAACAATTTTTCCACGGAAAGAAAAGCACATTTCGGGATAGATAGGCACTTGAAACTGGCCACGCGTTGAGTACCGAAAGTATGGCAATAATATTAAGCTGAGAGCATCATAAAATATTTCAATTTCAAAGAGATTGTGATATGTATTATTTAACCTCCGTTTTCAGATTACAGAATACGATTATCAAAAACTTTCCTATCGATTTTTCATATTACCTGTGACTAATATGTTGCATAGTTCTTCACATTTACACACATCTTCAGTTCCCAGGAGACAGCAAACTAGCCGGAGATTTATTCTCCTTCTGTTCGCATCGACTAGTCTTTTTTCACTTACCAGTTGATCTTTCGGGTCCCGAATAATCAGTGAGCTTGGGAAATAGATCCATATTTTTGGTTAGCCTGTTCCAGATGACGACGGGAGACTCTTCTTGACGATCCCGTTGGATGTCACTGCACGCTCCTGGATTCCCTTCGTGTAAAATCTAGAAAGAAAGCTATACAATGGATACAATGTTTGGAACTATCGATTAAAGCCAAAACACAATGTATTCCACTAAATAGCAAAGGGTCCCGTCAAACGTTTGATCCTAAGTTTCCAGTTTAAGTGGTTTGACCTATTTCATCAGTGGAATTTGTACGCACTGTAAAATCAGAATGGTAGTGAATCTCTACTATTGGGCCAGTAAGTAATGAAATATTTTAGAAATTAGTCCCTTTTCGTTCGTCTGAGAATACAGGTATCAGGTTTAACGCACAGTGATTGATACAAAACGGCACGTTCAAAGATATCCACTGTTAGGTGTACTGCCTAAAATGAACTGAGATCCAACCGGAAGCCAATTTTCGTCAGAAGCGTTATTATCCGATAAACCAAGACAAACGACAGATGTGCACGTTGGGTTGTTGCAGCATAAATGAAAGGGGACATCTCAGAGTGATAGCTGATAATTAGGGAATCAGAGTCATTTCTAGATTTCAAGTGGTTAACAGGCACTCCCCCATGCTAGTTCTGAGTCGCTCACAAACCAACTTAAGCGAAATCACCCAAATGAACCACAGTATCCAGTATACTTTATTCAAGGAAATCGAGGATACGTTACTTTCTCACACTGTTTCACCTGGAGCAAAAGGGCTAGCTGTGTTCAATACAGTGAACTGTGTGAGTGGAATACGGCCAGCAGTGCCAATTCCAAACCTGTACACATTCATGCATCTACTGCGTTGATTGGCTGCACTGCACTGCAACCTTTCACGAGACACGTTAGTATGTGTGTGCTTGTGTGTGTGTTCGTCTGTTAAATCACATTATCTAAAGCATTTTAGCTACAAAGCTACCAACAATGCCTACAATCGCCACGTGACCCCCACGCAAGCACGTAATTTACCCACAGAGCGAGTTAGATGGGTGCAGATATTGAGCCAATCAATGGCGATTATGAAAATGTCGCTCATAAACGAACTCGGGTGGTCATTTGTTTTCTCTTTCAAAAATATGTTAGGAAAAGTACGTTAGTTACCATTGAATGTTGGATTTTCATAGGAGAGCAATCGCTTTGAGAATTGCATTGATCGGAAAAACTTAGGAGAATGTGAATATTAAGTTTATCAATTACCACAAATTAGTGTGATATGCGCGAGATTGATGATGAGTTTATCAACACATGCCTGCTGTTCATTTCGTTTTTTTACAGATGAGGAGGAAGTACCCCTCTTTCCGGACTGTACTTCGGATGAATCTGTGGATGAAGGTGAAATTCTCTCTATTATACAACTTACTTCCTACAACTTTTGATATAAAGAACTGCACATTTACAGAAGTAACTGTGCATATCATGTTGGTTGCTTGTTGTAAGAAAATTTCATTCACATGTATTAAATCATGTATTTCCAAATTTCATTTTCGAACACCATACAACTTAGTAAATGGTGCTTAGCACACCACTGTCACGCTTACATAATGTGTACAAATAGGCCTGAGCCGAAATGTAGACGACATTGGAAGATAACACCAATTTGTGTTCCAGAAGCTCTAATTCGTCGGTAAAGTTTCTCACTTGCATATCAACTGTGTAGAAAGAGCACGTTCGGACGTTAACAATCTGCCAAGACTCAACTACTAACATGTACTTCACGTTCCATGCCGTTAAACGTGGAACATTCAGACACTGCTAACAATCCAAGTAGAAGCTTACCGCGGTTGATTTCAGTGTGTAAAACGTTGAACTTTCAATGAGAAAACTTTCAAATTTCCACTTCCCATACGGAATTCGATGACATGATTTGCTCTCTTTTATCCTGTACAAAACGTCATTTGGAACGTTGTTTAGTATTTTCAGTACTGAAAGGTATCATGTTTTATATATAAATTTACATATATTCCGAAATAAGCATTGCAAAACCTGCAGAAAGTGACCGTTAAGACCGTATTTCACCCGCTTGACCGTAGTGTATTTTATGCCTCATTAGTCTCTTTCCAGGCTATCGTCTTGTCGACTTAGCTGATTAGACAACCCTTGGTTTGTTCACGCCCAGTGTACTTCAGGCTACTGTTAAAACTCAACAGGCTGCAGGCCGTGGTTATGAATTATTATAGACTGATTTGGTTTGAGCCACCTGATTGGCTGTAAGATAACCGAAAAGAGTATAGGAATAATTGTCTTTGATAAACCGGTTGCAAAACGCTATCTTATAATATTATACCGACCTGCTGACGTGGCATGTCTGTGAAAATCGTACGATGACTATCACCTGTTTTTAAACATCGATATTGTCTGATATGACATTTAAAGAGCAAATACCTTTTTCGATAATACAAACACGTTACAGATAATTCAGACACACCGGGGGATACAGACGATATTACCGAATCTGAGCCGGCTACAGATCAGAACAAAGCTACTGTGCCGGATGTGGATGATGAAGACAATGATCACAAGGTCGAGACAATAAAAGAAACCACTCAAAATAATGATATCGGTGGCCACGAAGTCAACAAAGGTGCAGCTGACGGTAAGAGGAAGTGGAGTGATGCACACTCATGGATATTAAGAGCTACAATTTTTCGCAACGTAGTGACAAGCACTCGCTGTAAGAATCCTTGAACATTTCCTGATCAACTGGGAGTGGTGCTGGTCTCACTCTGTGTACTTATTGGGTGTTCAAAGTGATGCGGTCAATTTCAAGCCCATGGGGATCTGAGTGCTATTGTTTAGCACATATTCAATGCTAAGTTGAGGATAATTGAGACCTGTAAATTTCATGCTTTTTTGCAACCTGAACCGGTGTTGATGTTTCGTGTTTTGTAGAGACCACAGTCAGTTAAATATGACTTTGGGATGCGTTTACCGAGTTATTCCAGGATGATTTGATTGGTGATTCGGCATTGAAAAGGACTCAGATATTCTCTCTAGGGCCGTGAAGCAATACATCTCTACCAATATGCTTGAATGTACAACTTTCAATAGTTTCCTCAAATTGCTGTACGTGTTCCAGTTTTCAATTCTCATATTTAAGCCAAATAATGTCTATTAGTGTTTAGAAGAGTGAACGGTTTTTATCATTTCATCCAAGGATGCACAGGATTTATCAGTCAGGTAGTTTGATCTAGTTTACAATGGTCTCTCAACCAAGGGCACCCCTTAGTGAAAAGGTATCACGTAAATTGTACCTGTTCTACCCCATATTTAGTAGGGGAACACAACAGTAAGTAAGATAGAGGAAGTACCCTTGTATTGTGTGAAAATTAGGAAGAATATAGGTTAACTTCGGTCGGGGATGAAGAAACTATCATCTCCAAAACAGAGTGTTCCTTTGCCTCTTTATCGTGCAAACGTTTTGAAAGGAGGGAAAAACTAAGTATGGATTTGAGTAAGAAGTGCAATGTTGAGGGTTTTTGAAGACAAGGAGTTGAAAGCCCTCATTAGATAAGCATTTTGATCCATATGGTATGTTTGACTTGACGCTTGTGAACGAGTCATGTGAGGATATGTAGTAGAAATAGGGCGGAATTCATAAGCCTCGAAAATTCATGGGGATATTTGAATAGTTCCAAAGGAATGTTTTCCATGGTTTTCTATGAAAGTGAATGGGTCCATGCTGAAAACGATCCAAAACGCACCGAGGAGCAAGGACGCTCTCACAAAGACGGCGATGAATTCGGCAGTATTTGAGCCCTCTACTGAAGCGGAACTTCGCGGATTGGTCGATATACACATGTTTGTGAGGTTGGTGTTAGGTTTTGAGGCTGCATGTTGGAAGCACATTCGTGTACGTTGGTCGAAAGACTAGACCGAAACGATATTGGCGCGGATTGATTGACTAATGGGAGCTATCCATTGGATAGTACACAAATCTCAATTTGCTAATAATCTTTCAATAGTACTCGGTTCATCGTCGTTATAGTGAAAATGAAGATCCTACCACCAAACAGACCTGATCAGTCAATTAAAGAGTTCGATTTAATTCATGGTAAATGTATGAAACATGCAACTCACAATAAAAATCGTGAAAGATATCAAAATCCCTGTTTCGGAAACGACCGCAGCATTTGAAAGCAAAGATCTGAAGACGGAACCTGCCAATAAAGAAGAGAACAACCAAGAGGGTGTCGATGATGATCACATGAACACGAAAATTGGAGATGACGAGAACAACAAAAAATATGCGGTCACAGTTGATCCAGTTGAAAATGAAGTAGCTTTTGAAGGTAAGAGTACCCTGGATAAAATGACATCATTGCTATGTTTTACAAGCAGAGATAAAACGACACATCATTTGATACACTTGAAGAATATTTTTCCAACTAAATCTCGACCTCTGGTCGTCACAATCCCACCAGTCGCGGTTTCGGCCGTTCATACTAGGGGGATTATGCAGAGATTATATGGTATTATGGAACTTTACGCACTGCGACACTGCTACTGGATTGCAAATGAGGCACGTTATAATCATACCAAAGACAAGTTGTATTTTGCCTCATCATTATCCTCAATGCCGGAGAATAAACCTTTTCCCGCCAACTTTATTATACTGCGAACGAAATTCATCCATTTAACAGGTCATAAATTAAAAACGGCAGTGAATATGCAGCGATTGAACATCTATCAAAATACATTTGTCTAGCTCTTCACGTACAGTAATTATGATGGTGTCCACGGTGAGTTCCTCAGAAGAGAATTGCATTTGCAATTTGAGTACTTTGAATATGCAAGTAGTTTGATTATGAATGACAATATCCATTGACTGCTCTACACTGGATATTTATTGCCAAATTAGAGATGGCCAAAGTTGAACGATTATTTATTCGGTAACTTTTTACCACTGTTCTGTCTTTCTGCAAACTGTAAACTTCTGTTTGGCCAACCGTCTTGGTTGATTGGCAGTTCTGTTCAATCCCATGAGTTCGCCTATCGTTTTTCTATGTGACTATCCCGGAACAACACGCCGGACAGATGTTTCCATTATCTAACGGTTGATAAACAGTTGCTCAAGGGAAACGTCTCCATATCTAATGCGGTTCATGTCACTTCATAGCCGAACAAAGTGCACGCAATGATGACGATTGCCACAAGACCAAAACAGAACTGTAGTGCCACGCAATATATGCAATAATTTCCATCGTATTATGTTGTTCAGTCGAGAACGCGAAATTCATCTAGGGGAGCCTTGTAGGGGATTATTTTATAGTCGTTATTGCAAACGTGAGAATAAATCACGGAAGACGAGAGATCCGTGTGGTGATATCAGCTCCCAATGTACGCGGTTTATCACACAAAATAACGCTGCACTAAAGGTCACATTGTCGCTAGCTGAGTACCATGTATAAAGCTCTCAGGAAAACTACATAACAAGGGCGACTGGGTTGTTTGAGGTACTTAAACAAACCATGGATCAATTTACTCGTGAACAAAGCCTTATTCAAATGAATTATTTGAGGCAAAGACAAAATAGGTAAAATGAATCAGAAATGCATAAATGCCAATAAACTGCAAAAAATAACGGATCACCTCACATGGGATGATTTTATAATCCAAATGATTGTCACACATGCCCGTGGACTGGCGGACAGTTTTCCACTCCAAATTTGTGATTAAAATAGGTTCATTCAATTCGTGCACAAAAGCTACGTTCGGTTTATTGACCAGCTAGGCAAGAGGCTTGATGGACACTGTGAAATGTTTGAAAACGCATTATTCATGTTTCGTAATTTAGGTACTACCGCCATACCGGAAAACGGAGACTGGACAGCAGGCTCAGGGCATTCTAACGAACGGAACAGATATACTCACGAACAATATGTGGAGAAAACGACCATCGGAACGGAAAGAGTGACTGACACCATCACAGAGGAGGGCGGGACAAATTACCAAGGAGAAAAACGCACCGAATCGGCAGGTAAGAAAAGGTTTGGTAGAACGATGTGAATGGTCAATAATTACAAAATAATTACGTGCCATATGGAGAAATGATGAACATGTTTTCGCTGCAAAGGTGCCTTAGCAATTGTTCGGTGTGCGTGTGTATATGAGTGAGATCCGTAACTCGTATGTTATGTTTTTAAGACAGCCTAAGTTTTTATGAGACCCGTAAATATCAGTGTTTCTTGAAGGGTCCCAATTGGAAATATCAGTTTCATTAGTGTAGATACAATCTGCTAGGAAACATTTCAGAAAATCACTGTGTTAATCTCGGTAACTAACTTGCTGAGGAAATATGAGTAAGTCGTAGTGGATCAGCATTAGACGAGGTTGACCCCCAAAAAGAATCCACTGACTCACTTAGAGCTGAGGAATAATATAACCACGGCAGGTTTGTAATCAAATGTTGAGATTAACAAACATGGGAGCATGCCTGTAGATGCATTTATAAAGGAATCTGTTAAGTAACAGGTATGATGAGGTGATGAAAAATCAAAATACAAGGCAATGGTGACAACGTTTCAATCCTTTTGGAAGGCCATTTTCAAGTGATTTATTCGGTGGATTTCACGTTACAAGCGATTATAAGGCGATGGGGGTGATGACATGCATGTATGTGTGTGTGTTGTCGACCGTTCAGCAGGTGGTTGGGGCAAGTGAAATTGGTTTGACCTTTAGGTCACGTGGGATGGGTTTGTTTGTATGGGGACTGGCTGGTTCAGGGGTCAGACCTCATCAAACAATGAAAGAGATCACATTTGACCGCTTCGATGAAACTCTAAAATACTGTGAACAATCCATATTTTGCGTTACAGATGCTACCAATCCATCGCACACGAGTGACCCGACAACGGACTCATGGCATTCTACGGAACAGAGCACGGATAACCACGAAGACAGGGGTGGACAAGGCACCGTAGAACCCCAAGGATCCGGGAACACCACAAAGAATAGTGATGAAGATGTTCAAACAGTGGCACCAATCGAAGCAAAAGGTAGGAAAGACGCCTTTACGAAGAATCAAACGTTTAAAAGTCGCATCTGAGTAACNCCAACTCTTTTTGAAAACAAATTTGTCTTGTAGTTGGTGGGTACCATATCGTTCTGGTCTTTGCCTCTGATTAGGTCCATTCGTGTGCCAGTATATTGCACTATTTACTTACCGCAAATCTCGGTAATCAGCGTATTTGTCCTCATGCTTAACACTTGGCCAAATCTAGAACTAGTCATGTATTTTATCACATTTGATGAAGATGTCAACAGTGGAGTTTGAACCTGTGATAACTCGAAGCTGGGTTCGCATGTTTGTGTAGCATACATGTTACCACCAGAAACGCCCGAAGACAACATCGCTTCGAGACTAAACTTAAGAAAACTATCTTTAACATAAAATTTGTGGTTAGACGTCGATTGAAAACCTGCCGTCTGTTCTCTTCAAAGCACAAAATGGGCCATAAAATCAGGTATCACTATCAGTGAAATACAATTGCAATGCCACATTGACCGGCTTTTGATAAATACGACCATCTGTCAATTATGATTTTGGTATTATCATGACGCTCCTTTTCACACTTGACAAATTGTCCTTGTAGGAATAGTAAAAGCAGTTGGTAAGTATACCGTTTAACAAATGTTTTATCTCTATCCGCGGAGAGAGGTATTTACAAAGAAACATGTTTTCCCTTAGTCACATCATGCGTTTGTAAACAGAAGACAATAATTTTGAAGATACCTGATTGACCGAGTGCAGCTCAATCTATAGCTGTCATAGAGGGGGGCAACTAAAGCTACCAAGTGCAAGAGGACTAGCTTGAGTGATACAGTCGTGGAGGGCTTGACAGGATGAAGGCCAAATGAAATAACGATGGAGAGATGGGCTCGGTTGGTCGACATTTTTTGTGTTTTTCGTGCTAATGCCAGAGAGATAGGGATCGTGTTGCATAAGAAACACTGGAAAATGTGCCAAACGCCGAGTGTGACTTACATGGAAAAGTAGAATGGAGAAAGAGGACAATAAAGGACTGGTAACACTATGATGGTTGATGCAGATTAGTGGCTTGTGCGTTTGTGTGCGTGTGTGTATGTAGGTTGACGGTTGACGCACACAGTTGCGTACATGGGATAACCGCTTTCAGTTCTGATCAATGGTAAATCCTAAATATTTCACTGGATCTATTCTAGTTAGCAAAACTGCGTTTATCGTCGAAGGGTCACGGGGAGGAGCATATCGACAGAGGGTAAACGGGCATTCGAAGCATTTGGATAAATTGAAAAATAGTACAAGAAGAAGGGTAAATCCACGGTGATGCAACAGATTTCTGATGAAATTTGGAAGGTCCTCAGGCGTAGCCAGGACGATTGCATCGATTCAGTGACACGATCCGTTAGTTAGATATTTAATGGACTGTCCGTGTAGACATTAAGTCTACATTTTATCCTATGATATTGATACAGTAAAACAAAAGAAAATGTAGAAATATGGATGCCAAATTTGGACACAGCGATCGATGAACTCATGAGAGGGAACGCTAGTTGCATCCACAAGACAGAAGTCGAACATTATGTCTTGTCACGTAACTCGTAGTGATAAAAAAACATTCGCCCTTAACTGGATCTAATACTATCCATGCGCCAATTGTTTTCTTTTCGGCAAGCATTCGAAATTTCAATGAAAATATTATCCGATGAGTGGGCTATGAGCATATTTTCGAACACACAACCATATTCTGTATGGAATCCGCTATGCTATCATGTAAGTATGCCGAATTGTTATATACACGCACTATCCGCCTATGCCAGTGTATCCTAATGCAATTAAAACCACCATTACGCTACGAGACGTAAATGTTAGAAAACGTTATCAAATAAATGCCTTCGCATGCTAAACCCTCAGATGTTTTACTCCTTTAAATGAAAAAATAGAAACAATACGTAGAAATATAAATATATAATATAATTATTTTCAATTTTTCAGTTACTTATGGCAATCCGAAACATGTCCGAAATTGTACATGACCAAATATTAGGATGTGGAAGCGACTATCGGAACGAAACATTCGCAACGGGAAGAGTATATTTGGATTCTGCGCTGTTTGACGTCCATTCGGGCAACGGAACTAAGTGTAGTACTGACACTGTCATTGAGTTTCTGGAAAAATGGAAACCTGTGCTAAACAAGAGATCCAATGTGGACATCAAATATATCGGTCTGTATAGTGAGTTTTCGGTGACTGAATATAAATGCCCCACAAACCTTTTATTTCCATCTAACGCGTATCCGAAGCGGATTGAGTCCGTATTCACAGAGGAAGCTAAACTCAGTTGACTACTAGCAAACCAAACAACGGGGTGGGGGTGAGAGTAGAACAAGGGCGATCGAACAAGACGACCGATCATGATACACTTAATCGGGTTTGGTTGTAATATGCATACTTGTCATACAAATGGTCTACTTTCTCTTCATTTAGAACAGCCGATGTAGACACCGACAGATTAATGCTAGACTAAACTCAACGGTTGAAACCATAGTGAAGATGTGTTTCTGTGAATGCACTGTGTAGTAAGAGGTGTGTTCTCCATTTTTGGGTGGAGTACAAGGTTGTTCTCGAGTATGCACCAAATGATCGTATGGAAATTCCGCGTCATCAATTCATCAAAAATTGTGTTCTGATGTGCACGACAACTGACACTCAACGACAGGGAATGTTTAACTGTGCGATGTAGTTTAACTATAAAATGGAGGAAAACCAAACGAGATACTTTTCCCCACTTTTGGGCGTCTCGGATGTATGTTAGTAAATCATTAAGAACACTGATCTATTTTTTGATTCTGTCTTGAAATGTAACTATATATTGTGTTTTGGTTCATTCATAGAAATACCGAAAACAATATACGTAAAAGGTTAGTCCAGTGATTATCGTGTTTTTAAATCTATTTGGATCCACATTTCAAGATTAAGGATGCTAATTGATAGGTTCAGAATATTCATTGTATTCGCTAACGGTCCAATAGCCTGCACACTTGTCACGCACAACCTTCCGGAAATTGTATCATTCCGTGTCGTCGGGGCTGGATCGAGCGGCAGGTTACGATTCGGATCACCCCACCCCCGCCATCGGCACAAAGTCGAGAACAATAGGATGCGCATATTGTTTTACAGTGTGAATACCGACGAGATCCAAAAAGAATCGACTCACGGCATCCGAATAGAACAGATGCAGCGTGTTTTCACACACGGCACAGCTTCCTCAGGCGGATTTACACCATAGTCTAATCTCATGCAAATGCCTAGGACAGCGATCAATAGTGAAATTTATAATCGAAAGCCTTGGGCCTTCAACTGCATTGGCTCTGGTTTTGAGTACACAGGGATAATATGCAAACCACCGTGTGCGTTATTTTCAGTAGGTATGGTTGCAATTCAAATCCGAGCTTACCTTTGCAAATTAAGGGCTAAAAGGCTACGTGGCATGTTAAGGCACTTGACATTTTGAAACAAAACCGATTTATTGAATTTCGGTGGCACTTTATCATTTGTGTCTATCAGGATACACACTGAATAGCATAGGGTTTAGTCCGTGAGGTGAATCTATTTGATCAGTGTTGTGAAGTGGGATTAATTTCCATGCATGGTACAATTTGTATAGGTGTTTTTCATTATCGCTTTGACAAACTGCAGTTTTCTAATCATATATCTCCATATTGATGACCAAGAGACTTCCAAAAGGAATTCTTGTTAATGGGTATGAATAAAATGCAAATAGAAAATATATAAGGAGGTGAAATGTCGTCTCGCATTACAGCTTGCAAAAAGGGGAACAGTGTTAATATGTACTGCTCTCATTTGTGAGTAGTAGGTTTGGATTTGGGAAAAGAATGTAATTTGCGGTTTCTCAGAAAAATGAACAGGATCTGCAACAACGAATTAGTTTGCTCAAAATGGCAAAACTAACCTGGCCCTGGACTATCATTTATCTTGTTCGCTTGTGGTTACTATAATCATCATGTTCCAGATGATAAGTTCCGTTCAATATAATCCAATTTCAAACGGGAATTCGTCGTGTATATAGCAAACGATGCGTGAAGTGAAAAGCTAGGAAGCACTGGACAGCTATTTCGAACTGATTGGGTCTCATGTGCCAGACTGCAAGCATAATACCCACTAGGCCTCCGGACAGTTGATCAGAGCGTTTATAAGTATTCTTATCGTTATCCGTAATAACCGTTTCTTCTCTACCCGACATCTGCCTCTTGGAATTATGAAAACGGTGAAGGGGTCCGGCCTTTGTAGAGTGTGAACCGCTGACGGTTGGAGTAATAATCGGACAAGATTTCAATCAAATGAAGTTGAATGCCGCCTGAACAAGATTATTCGATAATATTTGTCTGTATATCGTTTTAGAGGCATTATTGTAGTTTAGACTTGACTTCTTCTCTCACTGGAGCACATCAGTTACGCTTATTCTTTGCCCCATCCACAATATGATCTCTGGTCAATCGCAATTCGTTTTCAGCTGATAGTTTCATTTGGTCTACCGCAGTACATGTCCGGTTGACTTCCATCATTTGTATCTGATGAATCAAGTTTTCTATGTGGATGAGTTCCAGTGGGTTAGCTATTGGACTCATTGAGAGTGATGAATGATTATTATGATAAGCATTTGAGTGCACGCCGAAAAATATCCGCTCTCGATTTGTTCAGCAAACTAAGAACTCACCGTTCCATCCATCAACCTACAGGAATAAAAATAACTGGAACCTATGAAAACGTTGGTTTCGGTTTTTCCGCATGGAAAAAGGGATGGGAGGAAAATAAAGTGTTGGAAAGTAAACGTTTCGTGAGTTTTCATTTCCGTCCCCTGCTTGAGTTTAACTGCCACGTTTCGTACACACATGAGCTGCTTGCACACAGAAGCAATCAATTTGACCGAAGACTCTCACATTTCCGACACTGTTTGCAAAGGGATAATCTGTCTGTTTTGGTCAAATATCACTCATCTGTTTTCCATTACAGTTGCTGGATTATCTCGACCATGTGAAATTCGATGCACCTGTAATTAACATAGTTATGACTACAAAGCGCGGACTTGCGAGTCTGTACGTGGAAATTCAAATGATGTTCGATATTACACTGACGGACCGCGCAAGGGAACCGCGGAGTGAACAGATTGTTGACACTCTGACAAAGTTTAGCGAAACCTATATGGGGTCGCATGGGTTATCGGAACTTGAATCGATTGGTAAGTGCACCAACCTTCTCTGCTCTGATAATTCGTATATAGGTACCCACCGTGTTTAATGTAGTTTTTCATCCGTCGATCATGGTATCTCATGATTTACCTATTACCACAAAGATATGGCTAAAACCCCTGCTTATACGTTATTTATTCGACAAGGAAGACGTTGATATTCCCCAAGTGAAAAGCGTAATGTTACATTGTATCAGTAGCTCAATCAATCCTGTCAGAATTGGAGGTTCGACTTTGGATTGTGTCTTCAAACGGAGAGGGAAACCCAATCAAGGAATAATGGTAATCTTTTTTGTGGTTTGAGTGCACCAGACGTAATCTCAATCAGTGTCCGATCGGATAACGTGCAGACGTTTATGCCACTTAGTCATAAATGCAAACTCCGGGGACAAATCTTTGTTATAATTTGTGTGCAAAAGCCAAAACACCATCGTTGGGAGCGGTAAAACCATGAATAAAGACTAAAGCACCATCGAAAACACTACTATGCAATTTCGCTAAACCCGTTCCATTCTTACCATGTGCTAGAAACGACCTGGAGACGATCATTTGCTGCGGTTATTGGGATCATTTAATTACCTAAATGTGATTTAAACATTCATTGTAGGAAATCGAGAGAAGAGTTTTCATTTTTGTCCAAAGTACCATTCACTAAGAAATTGCATGCCATTTCGCTCAATAGGTATTTGGGTTCAATTGATAAGAGTGACTTGAGATTTGTTTTGTTCCAACTTTCCAAGCGACCCATTTTCATCTCAAACGTTTCAGATCCCAATTTTCCAAGTAAGAATCCCCCACTATTCGTTATTATTTCTACTCCCCCGTCCTCCTAAGCACCATATACATGGTTGTTGGTAGTAAGTAAGGTTGAGGCAGAACATCCATGAAAAATCCAAGCCACGCTGTTCTTGAGATATTCCGTGTTTTAAATGCAAAGCCTTTCGGGAAACTTCGATATAAGGGTCTATCTCAAGGTGTTTACTGTTATCACCCAAAGGTTGAATAACTTCTCAGAAACGTATCGCCTATGTCATGGGGCAGTACTACCCAGCAGTCGTTGCCCGTTGGTCACGTTGCTCATGTTAAGGGGTTGCTGTCCTCGACTCGAGGGATTCAGTTCAAATGTGAACAATTCAACTAACCCACTTTTCTTGTCCGTGAACACATGAATTCCAGCGCAACGGGAGAAATGAACAATGCATATTATAGTGTTCCTAGCTCTATATCTTTCCATGGGTAAACATAATGCAATGTAGAGAGTTTCATCATTAGGTTTTACAGATACAGTTTTGTCGGAAATCCCCTATGAAGACTGCATTTCTGGAACAGTTGCATAACCAAAACGAGTGGCATTTGGAGTGCAGGATAGTCCCAGATCATATCGATCACTTTGGTATTCAGATCATGATTCATGATTCAGTAGACATGTATTGGATACATCCATCCTTGATTTAGTTCACGCTCAACTATGGTGAACAGGTTTGGTCGGTCGTGGGTTCCACAGTTCTGTGGATTTCTTCAATATCACATCGTCTGATTTTAATAGCAAAGTTGTGTCTAATGGCTAGTTCAAATGCACAGTAAACTGTCTGGTTTAAGCTGGGGCACATCAGTGAATCATCTGACACAGAACAAAATTGCTTTCCGTTGACTATGTTCAGATCCATAAACAGTATATTCTAATAAGCCTGCAAATAGGAGTTTTCCTTTACGACGGTAACAAGCAGTTCAGGATATAAGGAAGTATTCATTACTACAGTGTGGGGCGGCACACATACATGGAAACGTGCTGTAGATGAATCTGAATGATTCAGCAAAACTTCAGGAGATTCATTAGTGTTTATCCTCTTGTACACTAAGTAGTAGCGAAATACAGAATACTGCTTCAGGTCGGAAATTCTGTTAATGGTATTCTGAGCTTAGCTATCTTTGGGAAAGAAACCGAGATATTTCCGGTTCATGATGGCCTGAAAATGCGTCAAACGCCTTCAACCTGGGTTCAGCACTCAGCTTGACCGCCTAACGGATGTATTTGTGTGCATCTTCGAAAGTATTTGCCAGAATGATGTTAGTATAATGTAGGTTTCTAGTTCATATGAGAAAGCGATTTCTTATCGTATTTTATCAGTACAAATCCCCCATTTTTACCATGTCGACGTTCCGTTTGTGGAACCTTATTTGCAAACAATCGTCCGTTTTGTGGAACAACCAGATATCAATAGAAACTGAGAAGTTGTTTATTGTGAGCATTTGTTGTGGGATATAAGCTGTGTACTTAGTTCTCCATTCGCGGACCGCGATGGATCTACCTGTTCACGGAGTAGACGGTTAATATTCGTGCATCAATCCAATTGCATCTGCATCTGAAAAGTGCTTGATTTAGGCTTCCCGTCTTCGTGGTTGATTGTGCCAACCAAGGTGCACAATATGCACATGAATGAGAGTCCCAGTAAAGCCCACCCTCCGATATTAGGTTGAACCCATTCGCTTCGGCTTTCCGTCTTCATTGCGCCACACTGGTTTGTTTATTTAGCCACGATTTTAGTCACGTCCTATATACCAGCATTATATATCTGCCCATAAAATTTCCCTATTTTTCACCAAACGTTTATTGAGAAGATCATGCATTCATAGTGCATGTAAACTCGTGACACAAAGCAATCGAGCCCAAATGAATCGTTTGTTATTGATCTACAAGACTTTTCACTACTGACTTAATATCTAACCAAATGCATCATATTTTCGAATTCCCAAGATACCACGATTTCATTACCTGCTTGTCAATCGAATTCGGAGTCAAAAACAGGTAAGCCAACGGTCTCTACGGCTGTGGTCAATTACAACACATACAGCAGTAAACAGTTAGCTGTAATCAAACAAATAAATCAGNNTGCTTCAAATCCAAATCATTTATCCTTGTGCATTCATTCAAGCTGATCATTTGCAATCACACATTCAAAGCACCAGAGGAAGCGTCACAAGAGGTTTAGAAATAGATATTCAGGATATAACGTAAGGCGTTTACGAATGTAGGAACATGATCCGCGCTTTTTCTATTTTGCAGAGGAAAGTACAACTTCCAGGTATTCAAAAAAATGTTCAGAATGGGAGCAAACTTTACTGTCATCAATAGATTATAACAAAATTAACTGCAATACATTTTTTGAAATTTGCGTTATTTTAAATGCAAATTCAAGCCATATTTTATCTTGGAGTGATATATATCAACATTGTGGGAGTACAAATGAGGTACCGACTGACGACTGCCTAGAGACACTAAGTGATAGGCCAAGTATCGCAAACCGTGGCACTGTGCATATATTTATTGTTATTGCAGCCTTTGTCCGTGTCTATTCTCAATCTTCCATTTGATTCCGATTTTATTTGCTTACTATTATTATTATTATTGTTATCATTATCATTATTAAATTTGCTTATCTTCATGCACAGATTCTATGTTGGCAACATTACGATAAATGCACTCCATTGTTGCCCTGAAATGACCTATCGGTTGACGTAATTGTTTAAGTGATACCGTTATTTTATTCTTGAAACAATTTCCATTTCAGTGAACATTGTCACTGTTTGTCAGTCATCATAAACATTTCCATCGCATTTGAATGCATCATCTCGTGGGGAATTGACCATGTCCCAAGACCATCAAGAGCGCCTAGTGCCTCTGAACAATCGAATGGGTTCATCGAGGCTTCACTCTCTACATTATCCCTTTCGGTTAACTTATCACCTTAGCCTTAAACACCATGCGCCCTAACAGAGCGAAAATCTATAAAATCAATTCATCAATTCATGACCGTGTGATTCCACTTTGGATAAGCGGAATTCGGAGTTCCCGTTGATAATCTAAGCACGATTGATATCCGGACTTTCATGATAGAATCACGTATACAATGGTGATGTATGAAAAGACGGAATTATATTACCATTGCGTACAGGTCGGTTTGACAACCTAAATGAAGTTTTTAGAACTTCGTGAGATGACGATTTTGGTTATTGGTCAGCCATTAGTTCAGTATTCGTCTGTACTAAATCCAAGGAATTCGATCAATGGAACGGGTAAGATTCGGTTACACATTTTCGCTAAGGAACTTTTGTAGTTAACAGTATGATCATGAATACGCAAGGAATAACTATTTAGAAGTCAATTTATATACGTGTAAAAGTTCAGTGGTCTGTTGTTCTTTATATTTAATGTTAGGTGCTTAAAGTGTGAGACAATCCTTGGTAAATTAATAGAATGACCAGGATTGTGTGAAAGAATTCGTTTAGATACCTGAGTTAGTTGTCACATGAAACACCTAAATACATGAGGCATAAATGGGGAACAGAATACACCAGGCCCTCTGAGCATGGATAAAATGTTGGCACCGGTCACTAAGCCACTTAGTGAGAAGAGTTAATGGTTGTCGGAAGAATTTAAAACGAAACATTGCGTATTTCATATTAGCCAAATTATGTGCCGACAATTTGTGCTGCCCATGCCACGGTGATAATCGTTGCATCACACCATTCAAACCCAGAAAACGCCATCAGCACCACCAAAGCAAGTACATATGTTTATCCTTCGCTGTTTTCTCCCCTTTGCAGTGACTACTGGAACTGCTCGTGAGTTACGCAACCTGTCTCTCTTAAACGCAACAGCATTCATGCGGTCCGTGAATGCATGGGAATACAATTTTCACTAGACAGTCAACCGAAATCAGTGCCTAAAAATATGGCTACACATTCAAGAGAATAGACCAAGCTTTTGTACGATCGACGGCGTAATATTATTGATACTTTCAGGCAGATGCGTGGTCAGTAAATTAACGCTGTAGATATTTCTACAAGCAGTTTCCGAACAATTGAGCAATAAAGGGTACATTAGCGAGAGGGTGGTCAATTGTTCTGTTAATCAGTTATTCACAGAACTTACATGCCACTAGCCTACATGTGGCTGAATATTAACGAGATGACCCCGAACCTATCTGTGTTGAATTGGGGTGTGGATTAACTCGAATCTCTGGTACGGTGTACAACGAAATAAAAACCCGTTTCGTCACCTGTGAACTAGGCTTTTGGAATGTGGGATGTTTTAGCTAATCGGTCCGTTGCATTTTATGGACCAATTAAGGGTCATTCATGACAATAGTGCAACAGAAGTTTAAATTATATACAACTCCTACACTGATTTGCACTGTATTGCAATGAACGGGGATCAACTTTATGATTTTTTTTATTTCGCACATATTCACTTATAATTTTACAATTGGAGAATACTTTTGAAACTATCTGGTCCAGAAATTCTATGCACTGTTCAACTGCGTAAGAATTAGCCTCCAACTGTAAAATGCTAACAAACAATACAATAATATCAAAATTAAACGAAGACATATGTAGCGAGTCGTTTACATTTCGCTTAGTCTTCACAATCGCTGACATAAAACAAACAGATACATATATACCACATTGGTTTGCTAAACTCCACTGGACGAACGGTTTAGAGATAGACAATGGCGATTGGAACATGAGGTCAACTGCAAATCAAGCGAACTGGCGCACGTCGTCCATAAGGTGGTAAGCCCTGGAAGATAATCTGATGGGGATTGGTTATCTGTTGGAGACTGTTTGCTATGAATATCAATAAATCTCTCTCGGCAACCGTTTGATATCAATCTTTTTTGTTAGAAAGTCTTCTTCTCGAAGTGTTTCTCTTGAGCACCGTTTCGTGGCTCAATGGAGTAGAGTTTTTACGAGGAAACGTTTTTGAGTCATGTGTCAGAAGCAAGAGGACTGTATAAACTGACCACTCTATTTTGATTTTCGGTGAACAGAATTGTTTCAAAGCACTAACTAAATGCATCAGAATTCGGATATCCAAAGTAGTAACATATCGCGGCATGTGGCTTACTTCTGTTTTGATAACATGAATAAAGAAGACCCACTGTTTCAAAATACAACAACAAGCGATTGTATGTGGATGTTGGCCGAATAGTTCGGTGTCTCCTACAGTTGCATTAGTAGATAGACGCCTTATATCTTAGCTTCATCGCCGGAACATTTAGCTTTCTCTTTTACGATAAACGGTTTATTTTAATTGTTCCATTATACCACTGACAATTATTTTGAACAGATTTTTGTGTAGGGGACAAGAATCGTTTTCAGCGATTCAGTGATCTCCTTTAGCCAATGTATGACTATCTTTTTAACTGGGGGGAAAACTGCAACCAAAGGGTAGTGATAGAAAGTACACAAAATTATGGTTAAATACTTTCAGGAAAGATAAATAACTTCTGCCGATTTTGGTATAATATCTTGTCCGGATTCGACAGAAAATAGATAGGAGAAAATGGGGTGGGTGAATGTCCATGTGAGACATGACGGGTTCACAAATCTCTTTTTCTTTGGGTGGATTGTGAAAACGAATTTTGACCGCCTCCGCAGTGACCAGAATACGATGTTTAATCCGCTTAAGTTTCCCTGTTCACTGACACAGTAAAGGGGAGAAACGACCCGGTCAAGTCAAATATGCGACATGTCTCGAAACAATGTGAACGGATTTCGCTTGTGATTCGCCTTGTCACTTCATTGTGCAGCCAAACAGGTAGATGCTTACGAACTCTCTGAGTTCAGCGTTCGCTCGTGCAGCTGATGTATGCTGTTCCATAGCGGCAAGTGAAAGTGTATGCGCAGAATTAGATCGCAGAAACCGGATTTTCATTAACCGAATATTATTACTACGGGGATCCGCATTGGTTCTGCTTTTCTTATTTGGGACTACGGCTCAAGCCTAGAGATTGTACCCAGGGAATGTGTTCCACATCTTGGTTTCATTGTTTTTAAATGCTTTGCTGCTGAACTTCCAAGTGGTTCACCAGATCGAAAACACACAGCTAAGTGGACAAATGTTAGCTGTCGTGCATTTACGTCTCTACTCGAAAGGTTGTGTCAAATGCCAAAGCGTAAAATCACAACTCACATCCGCGCTCCCTAGTCAATCGTCTATGCATCTCACCGGAAGAAGTTGACCGTTTTGAATTGACATTTTGCTGGGATGAAAACGATGTCACAGTTATCAGTTATTGTGAGAAGCTAGTAACAGAAGATGACAAAGCGCATTGGTCTAGTAAACCGTATCAGTTCTGAGACTATGGATATAAGTTGAGCAGTTTAACTACTTGAACCGTTGAGGGTAAACCCGAGAGAATCAACTGTGAAAAGTGGCTTTCAAGAAGTAAGACCATCTGTTCGATTCACTTGAAACAATGAAGAAAGCATTAAACTGATTTTACTGACAGTTTGGTTTCTTTGTGAGGCATATGCACTTATTTTATCAGGTTTGTGAATGACAAACTTTTACTTTTTGAGTGGTTGGATTTCTATGCCATTGAACATATTGCACGCCCCGTATTCTTTCAAAACGAATTTTGTTTCACATTTCTTTTTCAGCGGTAACAACGGAATCGAAATGTTCAACGTACCGGCCTGGCGTAGCTTATGTCGTGGCAAATATGATGTTCGTGCTGCATTACCTTCAAGACTGAGTTGACTGTGGACAAAACTAACGATAATAAGCATCTATTTATTGATCACTTCCTACCTGTCGACAACAGACACTTTTCATTCATATTTGAATTGGAAACCTTCCCATTGATTTATTTGTTATTTGACGCTTAGTTGCGCATTCTTTTCTCATCTGATTGTACTGTTCACAAACGTTATACATTTAAAAATTGTTGGAAAAATTGATTTCATTTATACCTTACTTCAAATTAATGGATTACTTTTGAAACAAATTTATGCAGTCTATCCACACCATTCTGTATCATACGAGGTAGAAACCAGCATTCATCTAGCCCTTCTAGACGTAAGCGTCACGAGGCGTTATAACGGGATATTGCAATGCTCTGTTTTTCGAAAAGACAACATGGAATGACCTTCATT
>UZAN01049285.1:6897-22465 GCA_900618425.1 Echinostoma caproni | reverse complement strand
TGCTGGAAATTTGGTCAGTCGAAGTCGAGACATTGCGATTCGTATTGAACTTTATTCGGATTACCGTTACAATTTGTGCAGTGCAAAAAGGAACACCCTTAATTCAGTCACCGTAATGCAACTTCTCTGGTATGTTCTTCATTCCTCGCCAAAGATGATACCTAACAGCTTGAACGATGGTGGCCCGATGGTAACACCACCAAACTATCACCCCGGGGATGTGTTCGAACCCCACCACCACCGCCTGACTTTCCCCTTTGTGTGTTGAATGGCAGCCCTCTGATTGGCCGTTTCCTCCTTCCTGAAAAATTGTTGTATCTTTGTATATTCAATAAAAGAAAGTAAAGTGAAAAAGAAAAAGAAAGAAATGAAAAGCCTATTATTCGTTGGTTACCTTCAGTCCGGCTATCCACCATGAACGCTATTCTGCACGGATACTGTGTCCAAAACCATGGGAGTGAAACTGTTAGCACTACAGACATAGCTGAAGTAGCGAAAAGCGGGCGAATGTGTACGCTTTTCACATCGAGTGATTTAACCATACAATCTAACAAAATCCATTGTATGTGGAGATGAAGAACAGTGTCAAACCATTAGAACATCTCAACGTGGATTGAATTTTTGAATCCTATCACAACCGATACTAAGAAACAGAATACTTTTATGACATCAATGGGAAATATTTTGCCATACGTCACAGAACAATTATTGCAAGTTATACAAACCACTGTTGCGCTGAATAACCAAACCTGAAAAGGTATTGATTTACTTCATTCTGCCGACATGTTCAGTTCAGTATAATACCCACCAACCAAAAAAGGAGGTCCATATCAGTCAGGTTTTACGATCAGATCCAAACCTGCACTGTCATCGATCCAATCAAAATTGTTTCTTTCTTAATTAGGTGTTACAGGTTGTTTGCGTAAACTTCAAGGTTAAAAAATGTAGATCAGTGATTTAGATTATCAAAAACGAAAGGGTCCATGGACTTCAAAATCTCCTTTACTTCTTCTGATGTCAGATTCACTCAGTTTCGCACCATCCAGATTTCACCACTAATTGTTGACTAGCAAATACAGCTAGTTTGACATCAAATCTAGTGATTACATGGTTTTAGTTATCAGTCCTGTTACAGTATGTGATCAATTTTTGGTTACGCATCCAACCGCGGCACAGACCCAGACACGGTGTGAATGGTAAGAACAATGTGGTTGTGACATCCCAAATCAGGTTCCCTCTGGTTAGTTCTAGTGACACGCGTTTGTTCTATAGTGATCAGGTAATATATCCAGGAAATTACTCGGTACGCTTCATTCACAATGACGGAAGAATGACGAGAAAATGTGGGTATAAATAACCTACATTTTTATCGACTGCATCCAGTATTGAGATTTTCTATGAACTAACGATGTATAAAACTTGATCAAAGAGCGAAACCATGAGATCGGTGCTGAAGTACCAACGGGTTATCAGATCTGGACCACTGAATACTACTACTGAATACTACTCACTTAATCATTTTGTCGTAAAATTGATGAAATTTATTATTGACTGAAATAAACCAGATCAAATAACACAGCAACACGCAGATTAAACACGGTGTAATTCCTAAATAATTTGGCTGCATCTCAGTTGATGAATATCGTAGAGCAGGTTTTATTTCACATACCATGTTTCAAGTCAAGAAAAGCTTTATGCACCCGAGGAGTGAGTTTTCAGACATTTACAATTGCAAAACAGAAAAAACAATATAATTAATTTTACACTTTAGTAAACATGAGAAGGATTAGTGCAGGAGTTTTTCTCTGAAGTTGGCGAAAATATTCTGACAAGTAGCCAGTAACCAGTATATATATATATATATGCGGAATTACGTGCAGGAAGGAGTTGATGTTTCGAGCTAAATGGTAGATTTGACTGGGCTTTCACGATATCTTGGTTCAAACAGTTCCCTCCATGATCACGTTTTATCCTGTTTATGAATGTATCTCAAGCGTCAAGATGCTTGAAAATAAAGAAATCAACTAAAAAGCTCTGTCAAATGCACTGTAGTGGGATAAACGTTGAGGGGATCTCAAAAATAAAGTGGTGTTTTTCTTTCAGTCCATGAATAAAAGTCGTTACTCTAATATAATACTAGTTTACACTTCAGCTACCTTGGTTACATGGCCATTCCGCACAGATGTGTAAATCCTTCTCCTGCTAGAGCACACTTCGGTATTTCATTACTGTGGCTTCTGCTCCTCTAAACAGCCGTTTCTTTCGAGATGTATCAATATTTCGGAATGTGGTTGCTCTATTGGCTTTGCAGCCAGTGGGCTGCAGATGACGTGCAACTGACAACGCATTTTGTTTGTGCGGTCAGATGAATGGAATACTCATTTATGTAGTCCTAAACCTCAGTCATTTGCGATAGATCCCCGTTAGTATGTGTTCGAACACTCGGTACGCGACACTCTGTCTGGTCTACTCACGAGTTTTTCACGCAGTATGCGTTCTTAAATGCATACTTTACGTATAATTCTACAAACTAAGATAAAAAGATATTCAGTATTGATCTACCTCATCTTTTGTAAATGCGAGCACTTTTTCGGCTTTTTGATTGTCTCTAGTTGAAGTTCGCTAGGTAGTTTTCAAAATTTTCGTCTCCACAGAGCCAGAATAACTCGTTTTAAATAGAATCCGAAGTGCCCAGCGGCCATGCTCGATTGAACAGAGACCTTGCGTTGAATTAGATGGGGACTTCCAAAATGCATGTACTGAACGGTACCCGTGAAGGGTAGGTGCACACAAGTTGAAATAGCGAAGTTTGATCTTCGTCCTCAAAACAGCTTTCAGAGATTTGAGTGAATTAATCTTTCCCGCTTCACATTGATATCTGGCTATCTTTGTAAATAGAATTCAAGTTAGGAAAATAAGTCTTTAAAATCTGCCTCACGCCACGGGTGATTATCACCGCGTTCTTGACGTCTCCATGTGTAAACGAAACAATTTTGTACAACCTTGTGCTCTTTTCTAAAACAATACACGGATCTATCATGTATCCAGCAAACAGGCACCGACTCGCTTTTAAATCACCGACTTCGATAAAAATAAGTGTTCATCTGCTGTGCAATAAAATTAAGATACTTTTCAAGAACGAAAGTTGAATACTACCCAAGACATTTTGTTCCTACGGCACGTTGTCACGGCGGAGTCGCATAATTTCCACAACTGCTACACATGGATGAATAAATGAACGACACATTATGACGATCGTTATTGTCTATTCCTTCGAAGTGTACTATGCGCTCGAAACTGTCCTCAAAGAAGCATTTTAGAATGAACATTCTTACAGGCTTTAGCAGTTTAACCAGGCAATTCACTTTACTCGGAAAAGGACTTGTGAATAGTTCCTAAAAAGCTATATAATATAACCATGCACTATGTGTAAAATAGGACACCATTTGAAAATTCCAAATGCTTTCTTTTTTGAATTTTGCGTTGTACTGTGACGGACTGTATTCCATTAGTTAGCACACTATGCTCTGCTGTCCAGTTTCCCCGGAAAGGTGAACCATCGTTGGTCGATGGGTATTGCGAAATCTTCTTTCCAAGGGATGGGATGGGTTACTTCAGCTTTGAGCGATAATTGCCACTTAGGGTAGTTTATAATGCACGAAGAATAATACGTAAAGGACGCCGTATATGCATGCATTCCGGCCATTTCTTTCAAACTGAAAATACGTTTTAGTGATGATTTGGTAGTTCAAGAAGCGTTTACTACTATTGCGATGATAAGTCCAGTTGTAGCATATCACCTATTGTTCTGCTAGAAAGAAATCCATATTACGCCTTGAAACTATTTTGTTCAACACTAGATTATTCTTTGAACCTAAAGATGAGAATGACTGCACCAAATATACCGTTGCAAAAATACTCTAATTAAAGAGTATGCTAACGAATCGCAAATATCGTTTTGTCTCACGGTGCGATTTATATATGTCAGTTAATTAAGTGATGACGTAATACAAACCGATTGTCACGTAATATGAAGTCAAAAATGCAGATGTGCTAGTTAAGGAAACATTATACACGGAATGTATCAAATTGTGAGGCTATCCGGTGTCATAAATACAATTACTGTGCAGAGCGTCCAATGGTGATCTTCACCAAACGCACACCAAAAGAGATAACAATGTATGCGCAATACTTAATGCGTGATACGTGACGTGTATCAGTCGTCATTATGAATAGCTCGACAGTAAAGAACCGCGCCACGATGAACGCATTTCCAGGGACACTTGAAGGGTTAACAAATAGGATGAGCTAAGAAGCCGGTAGACTATTATCAGGCAATCACATCTGAAGGTGAAATAATAAAAGGAACGGACGGCAACAATTAGGAGGCAACGATTATGAAATGTTAATTACCCCCCCCCCCCCGCCCGCCCGCCCCCACTACCCCGGGGAGGGGGAGAGGAGGAGTAGAATCCAATGCAGTCATGAAGAGAAACATTCTGGGAACAAACATTCGAGAGGAATCCGAACATCAAAAGGGTTTGGAAACGGAGCATGGATCATTACGCCGAATGGCATGCAATGAAAAAGTAATCAATATAGCATGTGGCAAAAGTCGATGTGAATGTGTTGGATAGGTTTTAACAGGTTTCCCTAAATTCAGTTCACCAGACCATTTATAACACGGCAGGTTTACCGGTATTACAGCCTAAAAACATTCGTTTGTTTTATGTTGTCACACTCAAGGGTTGTAATAGACGTGCTGTGCCCGATCCTCTATTGACCTAATGTATTGTTGCCTAACCTTGTGGTCAATGCATGTGAATGCGATTGCCTAAGATTACCCAGAATAACTGAATGTATGCTTTCTCACTGAAATATGGATTTTCTTCTTGCCGTTACAATACAAAATACCTGATAGAAAACATTTCTTACAGTCCAAAGAAACGTACGTTACACAAGAATTTATAGAGAATGTTTTTTTTTCTGATTCCCTGCATTTTATAATTAAAACAATTGCAAATCAATATTCGGAATCGATCAAATGCCATCACAAATGAAGTTTGAATTACAAGGTAATGGTATTTGAAAACTGACGAACTAGAAGCGTGCTTTTCCATCATTTGTTGCTCATACTAACCAACCACCCCCCACCCCCTTGGGAAATCACTGATGGCAGGCAAATTCGTTGCGATACGTTTCACGACCGAAAAGTTCTGTATCAAAATTATTTGTCATGGAACTTATTGGAGCAGAGCCATTAGCCATATCACTCACATTTTGGGACAGTAGTGGTTGTGTGGTATCCACCATAGTCGGCACACGTTGGAGATTTGGCGTTCGTGCACCGGTTCTCTGGGGATAGTAGTAGTAACGGTTTCAAGTAACGTATATATGCACATTGCAGACACAAGCCTATCATTATGTCTCATACGCGATCGGAAAGTTATGTTGTGTGGTGGATACAAGGCACGTCCGTCACAAGCACACGCACAACCCTAAACCTCTAAGGGCTAGCTAACATTTACCCCGGGGGATGAATACTGTCGTCTGCTTGTGTCTGACGCTTGGCACCCCTGTACAACCGCCGACCGGTTAATACAATGGCTATTCATGCTGTTACATAGAAAAGACACCATTTCCGACAGAACCACTGTCCTGCCCATTGATTCAACCTGTTACCGGGCATATGGTTAAAAAACAAGCAAGCACAAATATTCTACAACATCGATGGACAAATGGGACTAAGATACACAACATAAAGTTCCGTAAGACTCGTCTAGAATACCAACAAACGGCAAGTTGCCCAATTTGAGTTCATTATCGATAAACGAATTGAGAGCCTTAGCAGTATGCGATGCGATAATTCGCGCAATTAGATTGGTTTTGTCGTCCAGTGATCACGTACTTGTCTAATGCTTGCACTGATTGCAAACGTAAATGGCCACAGTTCACTTTTATCTCTCATAGTCAAATGATCATTTCGGGAAATGAACTCAAATGAATACATGGAGGATAAAAAAGGAAACAATTCTGTCAATAATGCAAACATAATGTCGTCTGGCATTAGCACAGTTAGGAAAGATATTGAAGCCGATAACCAATCAATCCTAGAAGGATCGTTGGCAATTCACTCCGTAACCCGCATGGAAATCCTGACTTGGTGAGTGGCTTTCGATTGGAGTTAACATATTGTTATCCGTGTCTCCCTCCATTGATGTCGGACTAAATGAACTGCTTGACTATCACGGAAGACGACACTTAACCAACCTGTATTGGCAATTCGGTTCAGCCTTGGTATGAGCTGGTTGGCACAGCGGTAACGCACACGTCTTCCATGAGATGGGTTAAGAGTTTAAATCCCGGACAGTGGAATGGTGGATAAGCACTACTGATGAGCTGTAATAAGAGCGAAACTCAAGTCTAGTGCTTCTGAGTGAATGGTTGAATTGATGAACTGATGATTGTGCGCGAAGGTGAAGTCCGAAGGATAGTCAATGGAAATCATTCAATTTTATTTATCCCAGACCACTACTCACAAGTAACTGTGAGTTAAGTGCGACCAGTCCCTTTAACATCAGACCATTTGACAAGAAGATTCGAATTCGGTGTTTCACTTGTAATGGATAATCTGAACGCGTTTCGAACAATGAAATCGTTTTGAGTGCAAATCAGCAGCATCGGACAGACGCACGTATTTTACTAAGAAAAGTAAAGGTTAGGTTAAATCTTTGATGAACGAAACTTTCTTTATCTCAGAATCAATCCTAAACTTTCAGCGATCAATAAGCGGAGAAATTGTTTTCGCTGTTTGTATTCAACTTCTGTTTTCTGAATTGTATGAATTGACACGAGGTACTAGTTTCATGATAAAATAATGCATTACACTAGACAGTTGCTATCCAACTATAATTTCTGGCGCGCACACACACGCATACAGTGGAACAATGTATCACAGTCTGCTCCACTACTGTGCTATACTGCAGTGACTAAAAGCTTTGACTTTAAACTGATTAGATACAGAATGGCAATTCGCTTTGAATAGTTTGAGAGTTCACATGACTGTGAGCGATGTGCAGCGGGTTCAGTGCTCAAATTGCACAACGTTTGCTATTCGATGTTTATCGATCTTCGAAATCGTTTGAATGATTAGCGCATATAGGCAATATAGTTGGATGTACATCTAGTTATAATGTTACGTGTTCTACACTTACGTTCTCCGTCGTAAGTGCATATTGTCTGTGGGGTCTTCACATCAACTGTGCATTTGCCGTTGTGCTCCATAATCTTGGATACTTATATGAACGGTATTTTTGATCATACTATCCTTGCGGTCAATATGCTCTCTTACACTTGTGGACGTAGGTAACCATTTTGTGTTCCGGGCAAGCTGCTCATTGCAGCCAATGTACAACAATCCTCAAAGCAAGTTAGTAGGTATAATACATGGAATTCAATCAGGCTGTCAAGTTAGTTTGCTCACTGTGCTATCGTGATTCCAACCAACAAATGAAGGTGCTGGTTGAGAAAAAAACTAGTGTACTCTGTTGTATCACGCATAAAGGCCAGTACAAAATCTCTCGCGACGTCGTGCTATAACAGTGTTTGTTGCATAATTATGTTCCATGTGATGTCGTACGCATCAGTGCGTTCAGTTATTAAGGAGTCCATTCCCAACTGGAGTGTCGTCGAGA
Source organism: Echinostoma caproni (assembly GCA_900618425.1). NCBI lineage: Eukaryota > Metazoa > Platyhelminthes > Trematoda > Plagiorchiida > Echinostomatidae > Echinostoma > Echinostoma caproni. Next base: position 14,771 of record UZAN01049285.1, on the reverse strand, counting down.
TTTCTTAAGGGAGTTAATAATCTAGCAACTCCCAGTAAGCCACTTCCTCTATGACGAATGTGACGAATTACTATTGGAAAGAAAAGGTTAGCTGACACGTGTCAGACTGCAACACCCCGTCTGGCAGGTGTTAACCATTCATTCGTAATAGGTAATGCGTATGTGACCCCATGTACACCATCCTGACAATGGAAAACAACTTCTGAAAAGTCTTCACGCTCCCATATTTCTCATCAAATTCTTCATTGTGCGCATTCACAAATGATTCTAATAGATAAACCACACTAAGTATAGCGTCAGGTAGAATATTAGTGAAAAAAGTGCAAACAGAGAGATATTTCTCACATTGATAAAAACAAGGACGAAGTAAGAAAGATTGAGCGTACAAACTGGGACGCAAACCTGATATATAAGACATCTTTCTGTGAAAAGTAAGGCGTAAGTGAAGCACCTGCACAAGATGTACACTGTTCTTGATTGTGGAAGCATGAGTCGGTGGGATATGTGGAGGGCTAATGCAGAACCCGTGTGGCATTAACTCAACCGTCATTTACAGAAATTGAATGATGAGGCTCTGATATATTTTACCGTCACTAATTCAACATCACTAATTTAATCTTCCGATGTTCAAAACAACTGAAGACAATAAAGGGAAGCATACAATTCGTCCTGACTTACTCTTTCTGTTTGTATGTAAAATCGCTCTGATTCCCCCACGTTCCAATCAAAGGATATTCAATTTCTGTCTATCTGATAGTAGAATGCCTGATACTTGGAGACCCACTCGGATGATTCCCATCACAAACTACCAGTCCGGGAAATAGCGCCTAAGGCTCGTGATTCTTTAATGTTCAACACATTTTAGAGACTTTTCCTTCCCGCGAACGGTTCTGAAGCTCAGACAAATGACGATACCAGTTCGTGCATCGGCAGTCACACTCCACTCTGGATACAGTAGCAGGCCTCGTAACACACCGTATAATCTTGGCATTGGGTGTGAAGTGTAAGACCGGAGGCTTGATGTGCCTTGACTACAAAACAGCTTTTGGTTGTTTGGCCAGACCTTCTTTGGGAATATCCTTTCAGAATATGGTGTATCAACCGATATTTACCAAATCACACCAAATTATTTGACTGATCGAACTCGTTTCATACAGTTCCGTGCGAAATCTTTGGTGTCTCTTCGTCACGACTCAGGAGTGCGACGAGTAACCATCCTATCTCATTTATCCTGTCATTTTAAATATCAGTAAATTCCGATTCCTAATACATTGATTAACTGTGAAAATAATCCGATGGTCGCACACTTGGCCGTACAACTACTCGTGTCATCAGATGCTCGGAAGTTCAAAGGGAACTCAGTGCAATAAAAAGATATAGTCCGCGTTTTATTCTCCTATTCAACGCACTTCTAAATATCCGGAACGGATTTTCAACTTTTGTGGTTCCTAATCCCACAATAGCAAGTCTTTTCACTGAGAAACTCCTTAGTGTGCTTTAAACTTGTGATTTTCTACGATCATTCATCGTCCACGGAACATTATGTAGGATCGTAATCTATTTTTTTTCCCAGAAGCCCAAACTACTTTCTGAATCACAAAGGTTATCCTTGATTTTTATGAAAACTGTTAATGTCCATCACTGGCTTTTCTTTTGGCCAGTTTAATTTTTCTCTTATCTTTGCGAATTATAACGTTACTGTGAGAAGGAACTTCCCCATTACCGGGCACGTTGATGCATCGAAAGATTCCCGCTTCCGTACTCGTAGATCCGTGTCCACATCCACCACTGCAGCTTCTTTTATTTTTGTGCATATTTCCGTATTTTTTCATCGAAAGTCTAACCCTTCCTACTTATCGCGGCTCCTTATCTACCAGCAAAAAGTAAGGAGGGAACTTTGTGCGAGATTACCTTCACTAATTTAGAGTTCTCTCATTCAAATTATTCCACATCCACACTATTCAGAATATTCACAGCTGCGACGATGTCAGAATCGAAGTTTTCACTCATCGTTGATGCATAAAGTTCATAACGACTTGATTTGACTTTAAATCATCTCTCGCTTTTCAGCCTATAACACAATATTTTGTGATGAAAAGGCAATAACAACGGGTTATTTGAATCGTCGCCCGGTCCAAATGGTTTATCTCCTTCTTTATAGTACTTTATAGTACATCTCACATCTTGCCCATAATTTCCATAAGTTTCTGAATCCATTTTGTTTTGGATTGCGGTGGTAGGCTAGTGGTTAGGTTACCAACTTCTGACCTGGGAGTTCCGAGTTCGAACCGCTCCACGTCTTCCCAGAAAACGTGTGTATGGCCGCAGCCCCCTTCCTAAATGTTGGCTGTACAATTGTATATGCATAAATTGTACATTCAATAAATAAAAAATGAATTAAAAAATGAAGAGAGACATTTACCTAATCAATTCCCAGCTCGATTTGTGTTATCACATCTCCATCAGCAAAAAGTGATCACTCTGAGCATAATGCGATAGTGATGAGAAATTAATTTGGAAATAATCAGCCAAATATATTTTTATCCTCTTCTACGGAATGCTAGTTTCGGTCGGCGCATTACGAATTTTTGCCTACACCATTGTGTAAATTCACCGTGACCCAAAATTTGAAACAACAGTAAGATCGTCTTTATTCGGGCAAGATTACCCAAACTGAGAGGCAAAATTCTCTTTTTGATGGGCAGCATTCAATTAAGACTAACAGGTAGCATAGCCGTCGTTTGACTGCAGGACCAGCCAATAGACTAGGGGCAGAGTCAACTTCTGAACAAATGGAGTTGTTTTTGTGACCCCTATGATGGATGGTGTCCGCATACACATATGGCACATATAAACTTCCCAAAAGTTGGAGGCTGAGGTTATATTCCACAGTAGTAGACGGTTGACATGAACCAATGATGAAACCGGACGAAAAAAACACCGCTTTATGTGAGTCAACTGTATGGTTCACTGAAAAATTGAAGATTCCGAGTGTGAAAAAATTCCGAACATTGGTCGGTTGAAATGAGCAAGAAATTAAGAGTTCCTTCGTCCGTTAAATGAAAGCTATGTCTGAAACAAAGACCATACTGAGTTAAGCTAAAAATTATTGACGCGACCGGATTATGCCACCGAAAAACGAATGCTATGTTTATAATGCAAGCAGCACGAGACAGTGCTCCAAACACACGAATTTAGAATCGGTTAGGCAATATTTGAGCAAAACCGTACTTGGAAAGCATACCCCATTCCAATAATTCTCTCATATAATAGCGAGTACTTGTGTCTGTGGTCACAACAGATCAAATGAATTAACTGAAACAATGATCGTTGAAATAAAATCATAGTATTATTTCTTATATTAGAAGAATGTTTCTCAAAGTATATATCTCAAAAGCTCAGCATCGAATGCATCATCGAACTACTTCAGGGAGAACAGTAAGTTCGGGCTACACAGGCGGTTAAAAAGGACGTTTTACGCCGGTCTTTTCTGAAAAACATTTTGGGTGAGGAAGAATTGTCTACCGGACGCTGATAACGTTCCGCAGTTTTTACTACTCCGCCATAAAGTGCAATAATAAAAGAGGAATGTGGTTATGAGAATTACTTGTGGCACGCACTTATTTACTTTGAGAGATATGTATTGTTCCATTTCGCCTGTTCGCCGAGCTTGGCATGTTGTTTGCAAACGGCTCATCACCAGGCGAAGTGATATCATCCGTGCTTGTGAAGTGCCAGTCTTCTGCTTGTATCCGTTCGTTAGTATATGTGTTCTTCTCCATCGACTATTTTTGTCCCTTGTTCTCATTATGTCCGACTCCATTTGCCATTAAACTGGTACGTGGGGGTGAAGTTGGTAGGGGAGGTGGGTGTCCGTTCATCCCGATTGCGGTTTCAGTCCGTTCTCAGGTCACGACGTGACCGTTTTTGTTGAGTCATTTGATCCATGAGTTGCATTGGTGTGTACACGTGATCCAACTCGACATGTCAGTGGTGCAGAAAGAAGAAAGATATCTCCTCAGAGTATTTGTCCGCAAAAGCTACATTCACAACGTCATCAAAAAAACTCTAACTTAAAGGAAGAAAGAAACAACAGACGGAGAGTCGAAAACAAGGACGTTTCGGAAATGACAGTAAGACTGATCAGATAATATGAAATCCAAGTCGTCCACAAACCAACCGCCTGTCTAAGGAGACTTCTGTCAAAACCAATTCAGAGAACAATGGAGAATGACAAGAGCAGTGATATCTGCAAAATAAACTGCAAGAACTGCTTAAAACACTATATCGGACAAACTGGGAGAAAAATGTCAATAAGGATCTGCAGACGCCAATCGGCAGTCAGTAGACATGACCCACCATCTTTGACCTCACTCCACGAAGATCAAGAGGAACATCAGTTTCACTTCGATTCATTGAAAATTATCGACCAAACCCGGTCAAAACACGCTAGAGAATTTCTCGAAGCTTGGCACTCCTAAATCAACTCAATCAACAGGCATATCGAACTGGATCACGTGTACAAATCAATGCAACTCATGGATCAAATGACGCAACAAAAACGGTCACGTCGTGACCTGAGAACGGACTGAAACCGCAATCAGGACGGATGGACAACCATCTCCGTTACCAACCTTACCCCCGCGCACCAGTTTAATGGCAAATGGAGTCGGACATAATGAGAACAAGGGACAAAAATAGTCGATGGAGAAGAACACATATACTAACGAACGGATACAAGCAGAAGACTGGCACTTCACAAGCACGGATGATATCACTTCGCCTGGTGATGAGCCGTTTACAAACAACATGCCAAGCTCGGTGAACAGACGAAACGGAACTCAGTTCACCGAAGCTACGATAACCAATTTTCAGTGTTCTGTCAGACGGGTAGTGTCACTTAGTACTTGAGCATAAACGAACATTTGCGATTCCTTTTATATGCACCGTCAGTTTGCTCATCAAAGTTATACTTTGCTAGTTTCAAGGAATGCGCTCATCACAGAAATCATTTTTGCCCGTTTTCTGAACTCATTTACGTTTGTGTCAGTGTCATTCGAGCAGAGTTGTTCAGTCGGAATAAATTTTAAACGTGAATCAACCTCCTTGATCGGAGGCAGGTGAATTGAACACATGGGTCTGATGGTTAATGGACATGAACCGCTCAAACCGTTTACAATGAAACAAAAGTGGTGCGTGAAAGAGAATAATTTACGTTGGCGGTTCGTGGGGTATGATATGGAGAAACAATAATAACCAATAGATCTAATAGTGGCTGAATGCGAAGTAAAACAGTGGTTAGCGTCCAATGTTTACGGAAAAAGTGCTGGCATATCTGTCAGCATTTACTCTGTGGTCGAAAAAAGGACATTCTTGACCGGAGTACCACAGAAGTTTGCCTTTCTTACGTGCAATAGAATGTTTTTCTACAACGTTTGTTCCCTGGAATTTTCAATACTTATTAAATATGCCAGTCCCATCTAGGTGAATGATACGGTAACATAAAATGGGAAAATGAGGACCTGTTCTCGGTGCGATGGCAACATGCTCCTAAAAGAATTTTCTATTGGAGGTTATCACTGTTCTGTTTGAGCGCGTGTATTATAATTATTGCGCTGTGATTGAGGTAAAATACTCAGCATGACTATGATACTGATAATGAATGACGATAAATGCGACGTGATATGCGCCGGTGCTTTGGGATAGATGTGCACCCCAGTTGCCCATCAAGTTGGCGTTATCGAAAGGAAGTACAATTTACCTACTCACTGAATGCAAGTAGTTGAACTAGATTGTAGTAAAACGATATTACTGGTTTGACGAACGAGAATGAAGTGAAAAGAAACCTTCATTGAAAGATGTTCAAAAGAGCCTGGGAAATCCCACAGAACCTATAACCTATAACGGAAAATTTTCAACTTAGAGACAGTAAGCGCGATAAGGGTTCGATAATGACACATCTGCATCATTCGAGTATCTAAGATTTTCAATGTACAGTTGAAAATAGGTGTTAACGAGGAAAATATTCCTGCCGTAAAATTTCTGTTATCAACACTCCTGTTGCCTGAATCACCAAAAGGAGTTTTCAGACGGAAAGCCTTCTTGAAAAGGAAGTAATTCTTATGGAATCAAGCTGGGAATGGAAGAACCATTTGACATGGAACTCTGATTTATACTAAGTTTGTTCGCCAAATGATAATATTAAAATAATCTTATAAAAATTCGGTGTGACTGATTCCGTGGAAAAAAACAACGAATAAAATGATAATATTTCGCTGATTTATCCTTCAAACAGGTGGACAATCGTTGATCTACGTGGTATAATTGGAGAAAACGCAGATATGGTGCACCTTACAAAAAAATTGGCACTGACTACAAAATGAAAAATAATTTGCATTCGTTCATTGAAATGGTTCTCAAATTTTAAGTGTATTCTTAGTACATAGGAACAAGCTACCGGTGCAACTGAATTTAACCAATCATCACTTCCTTAGCGGAAGTAATATTTTGGGAATACTTATCGAGAAAATTTTATGGCTCAAAAGGCAACAGCAACGGATATAATAGTAAAGAAGACAGGGGAACAGTGGTGGGAACTGTGAGAGTGCAAAGCATCAGGTTGGAAGCAAGAAATTAAATGATGCCTTTCAGTATCACTGCTACTACCACTGAGCGACTGGTTGATTGACTACACTACACGACAGAACGCTACCACAAGCGTGAATGTCATAGCATCTTGATTTAATCGAACGTGATTTGCAAAAATATATATATACCAAATGTACATATGAAATAAATACCTCATTTACAACACTCAATATATTTGTTCGGACTGGTCTGTTCAAAAACAAACCATTTAGAAATCACTACTATTATTTGATACTTATTAGGTGGATAAGTTGCCATCAACCGCAACAAACCTGCCTTATCAGGTCGTTCAAATATTTTCTCCAAAATTGCTCAAGTCATATTTGTTGAGGTGAGAGGGATCCAACTCAGCTACAAATCATTACATAATAGTTTTGCTTTATCTACTGGTTCTGGAACGACTGCGCAAGCAAACCCTAAGTTGTAAATCAGATATTGTTGTTTGTGAAAAACGCACTTCTTTGGTAAAAATATATGAATAAAGTTACAAACATTACCAGATACGCATGCCTGACGACCGGCAAGAAGCGATCGTGTCCTTCTGCGGATATTTTTCCAGCTGATCCACATACTACTTATTAGAATATATATATCGTGCCATGCTCAAATTCACCCTACCTGCAAAAAATATCTATTTGCGTGCCTACCGATGTATTCAAATGTTCGCTGATGTGAATATTCATGATCAAAGTGTGATACTCTTTGTCTCATAATTGCGTGCACACTCAAACACACTGAGAAATCAATTCTTATTGCTGTTTGAGAGGAGCTTTTCCCATTTTATTCAACACGATTGCACGTAAAATGAGGCGACGATATATCAAAAAGAATACGGATACATTTGCTCAACTTTCCACCTACGAATAAGGAGAGGGTTTTTCTACCTGAAAAAAACCACAGATCATTGTGTTGTTTTCAGTTGATCAGATGAAGTGTGCGCAGGCCACCAATGCGTCGCGTGAGCACGTTTAGCGCCATGTCTTTTAATTACTTTGGCCATAACTGATCATAAATCAGACTGTGATGTAACTATCCGGATTGCAATCTGATATGGCTAGTCTGACTTTCTGATGACTGTAATGTCAGCCAATTCACCTTCAATGTTACAATGGGAAAAATGAAACTGTTCCCAGACGGCTGACTACATGTTACCTGGTGACTGAATATTGCGTGAAAGCTCATTCTTATGAGTCCCTAATAGAGTAACAGTGGATTTGAAGATGGAA
>UZAN01049284.1:11775-22468 GCA_900618425.1 Echinostoma caproni | reverse complement strand
ATACCTCAGAATTTAGAGAAAGACGGAATACTCGGCGTAGGAGGGGAGCCCATTCCGGGGCGCACATTTTAAAGACAATGGGAGGAATCCCGTCGGGTCCAGGTGGCTTGTGAGGGTCTAGTGACAGGAGGATCTGACGTACTTCTCTGGTGGAAATGAGTGGTGTGAAAAGATGGTTCGACGTTGGGTGGGTGTGAGTTTGGATGGGTGATTCGAGAAGGGTAAAATTGGAAGCAAAATGGGAAGCAGGATGTAATTAGTTTCACTGGATATCCACCTGTTGGAAAGAGTGATCACCAAATCACCGGGGTCGATATCCGAACCAAGCCACCTGTACGTAGATAACGGATTTATAGGGATTCCGGTAGTATAAACATTAACAAGTAGGCTTCCGGAATACACCGCACGAATGCAGTGGTTTCCCGAGCAAGACACTACAGACGTCGAGGAATGCTACTTGTTAATCGAACACAACCTCCAGGACCTCTTTGCTCCATTAAGATATAGGCGGCACAAAAGTAAACCTCCATGGTGGCAAGCTGCACTAGCCAGGGCCACTAGGTACCGAAACCGAAGCTGGTGAGCCTATCAACTGGATGACACCTGCAGGTCCCGGGTTCAGTATACCGCCCAGGGAAATGGGGTGATTAACCTAGTGAGTGAGGAAAAAAGGTTATTCAAAATGAAGCCGGCCCAGAAAGTAAAGCTGGAGCCAAAGAGGTACTACGCAGGCAAAGGGCTCTACCAGAGAAGAGATGGGCCCACTGGTACTTGAGGGAGATGGGATTATAACTGAGAACCAGAGTAAAACGGATGAATGCTACGCTTACTTTAACAGCGTGTAAAGGTTAGACACTGGTGAGTCAAGTGCTTCCCAGCCCTCGACGACAGACGTAATGGAGGAACTACGGGTAACATTCGATCGAGTATCTGAGGTACTAAACTGTCTTAAGGTATCGAAGGCTCCGGGGACAGACGGAATTAGCCCAGCCACCATCAAGCCGATTACTGATATAATTGCTGGGCCGATTTACAAGCTTTTTTAGGGCATAACCAGATGAAGGGAGCTTACTGTCCGACTGGAGAACAGCTTCGGTAGTAGCCATACACAGGGGCGGTAAGAAGACAGATGTAAAGAACTATCGTCCTGTTAGCCTAACTAGCGTGCTACGCAAGATACTAGAAAAGACAAAACGCATCTAGTGATTCATCTGGAGCGGAACATACTCATGACAGAGGCACAGCATGGATTCGTTAATCAACGTTCATGCCTAACAAACCTATTGTACCTTTTTGGAGGATAACTGGTAAGATGGATGGGGGTAAAACCGTAGAGGTTTGATACCTGGACTTCAGCAAGGCTTTTGATTCAGTGAATCATCGCATACTGTTGACCAAATTAGAAGGATTCAGAATCTAAGGACAGTTGTACAGGTAAATAAGCCCCTTCCTCTCACAACAATCATTCTATATGACATTTGGTGAGAAGAGGTCAACACCGGTTCAGCTGACTAACGGAGTTCCGCAAGGCTCATTACTAGGACCGCTTCTATTCCTTCTCTGCATAAACGACTTGCCAAACACTCTGACCTCATCGTGCTACATTTTCGCCGATGACATCAAAGTGGTTGGTTCGAATGGGAAAAGTGATCTAGAGCGGGATTTACAGAAAGTAACTAGATGGGCAAAAGAATGGGACCTAAGTCTTAACGCAAGGAATAGTCGTGCTCACAGGGGAATTTGACAGAATGGAAGTTCACTCGGAAGAGTACCAGTTCGCTATCAAACCCGCTGCTAGCGGTAATGACTTCAGGGTAGTGGTATCGAACAATTTTAAGTGGTTTGACCAGTGTGCAGTAGCAGTGCGCAAGCCTAGGGGGAAATTATTTAGACTACGGTCGGTTCTTGCATGCAGACGACTGGAAGTCTTCATTCCCGTTTACAAAGCCATAGTCAGACCACACCTAGCGTATTGTGCATGGGCTGGGTCACCTTTATTCAAGAAGGATGCTGCCTGTTTAAAGAAAGTTCAGACATTAGCCACCAGAATGTTGAAGGCCAAAGGGGGAGAATATATGAGGAAAGACTAGAGGCTCTAGGGATTTTCTCATTAGAAGGAAGGAGACTGCGAGGGGACCTGATAGAAAACTTCAAAATCATGACGGGAATATTAGGGATAGGAGCGGTCAGTTTCACATTAGCTCCGTAACACGGCACTAGGGGGAATGAGTTCAAGCTCATGAAGCAGAGGTGTCGGCTAAACATGCGGAAGCACTTTTTCAGCAATAATGTAGTCGATAGTTGGAACCGGCTTCCCAAGGAAATAGTCGACCTTCAACTAGTGCAGGCCTTTAAGACTGCACTTGATAAGCGCTGAGTAGATCTATTGCCATATCTGGCAGTGTAGATGAGTGTAGCTGTGCCATTTCCGTTTTTCACTGGTGCACGTAATGGAACGCTCACGTCTAACGATCCAACTTGGTTAGATGAGATCCTGTTTCTCATTCTTATTTCAGCGGAGCTGGTTACCCACGTAGTGAGCATATTCAGGTGAGTTTCAAGCTATTTAGGTAAGTTGAAAGCTTTTCGGGATAGTTTGAGTGCTAGTGTAGCGATGTTTGGCATGTGCTTTACACATTCGAGGTGTAAAATGCTCCAAGATTGGGTGAGCCTGGTCCCCAGCCTCACCCTGACCGGGGAAGTTGTAGAGAAAGTAGACAAGTTTTGCTACCTGGGCAAATATATCTTACCTGGCGGACGCATCGCAGTTGAAGTGTCGGCGCGTATACAGAGAACTCGGTTGGCATTTGCCAACTTGAGACATCTGTGGCGCCGCCGCGACATCCGGTTGTCTGTGAAGGGTTGAGTATATGCTGCAGCAGTTCGGCCAGTTCTGCTTTACGGCGCAGAGAATTGGCCATTACGCTAACAGGATAAAAATAGAATGTCGATGTTCGAACACCACTGTCTACGTAGCATTGCCCAAGTCTGGTGGGGAAACCGGATGAGCAATACTGAGGTAAGGCGTAGAGTTTTAGGTAATCGCGGTCGTCCACTGGAACTGGTAGTCGGCCTGCATAGATTACGCTGGTTGGGACATGTGCTACTCGTGTCACCAGATAGGTTGCCATGGCGAGCGATGCTTGTCGAGGTAGGTTGCGTTTCGAAAAAATGAAGGGCGGTCAAGTTAAGACCTGAGGGTATGAAAACCCTGACCAGGAAACTGGTTCACATAGGTCCCGTTAGGCTTCCTGGCTGGGGACCCAGAGGTCATGGTCACCGGTGGCAAGAGACAGCGATTTTGCTGGGTATCGCAAACAGTGGCGCTCATGTATCTACTCATTATTATTTTAACTTGAGTCTATGAGAATGTGCTACCTTCCGCTCAAATCTGCTCTCAACATTCTAATCATCATTCTGCTATTTTATCCAAATGGGCAACCAAAAGACAGCTACCAAAACCGGCGCACGAAAGTGCATGGTTAATGGTTGTAAGAACTGAACTGAATGTAGTCAGTGTACCATCGAAGGAATTCTGGACGTTCGATTGACCGTGGCCATATTCAGCCCCGTGCAACCTGAGCTGAGCTAAGATCTCTTCTGTCCATCAATTATCGTAATAGTATGCGGCGTTTTGACAGCGCTGTTGGCACCAGAAATTCGAATCGTGTTACCCGAAATCACCCTGTTGTGTATTACCGATTGATGGTAACTTTGGGATAAGTCCTTCAGGTTACACTCATCGTGGACCCTGACTTCACGAATAACTGGATGATTGTAGCTTCCATGCCACCACCATTCCCAGGTAGCGCTAGGCAACTTACTGTTAGGGTACTACCTCTCGCTGCAACATATTCGCCAAACCCCAATCCACGAGGAGCGGCGTTCGCCTTAAGTGAATTGAGACCTTTGCTNCTTTGCTAGGCCATTTTGAAATAGCCACACCGAATATTGTGTCTTCTGCCATTTTAAACAGTCTACGGGAATCCCCGAAGTAAGACCCCTGTTACCAAAAGGAAAAACTCTGCGGACAACGGGGTGTAAGCCTCGGTTGCAGTCTTATACTGCAAGGGGAACACACGGTGCAGACATTGAATTTTCTCTACATCAGTGCCTGTAGCCTAATGAATAATGGCCTGACGTACTCACAGAAATAGGGATGGTCACTTGCATGGCAGTTACTAAAACGTGGCTGAAATCAGATCTCAGCACTACAGGATTGCTCCCACCGGGGTTTCGGGCCTTTCAATGTAATCACACTGATGGTCGCATCGGTGGTGGCTCGCTAATACTCGTAGCGGAACATCTAACTCAAGTTGCCTTAAACAACCTGGAGACTGCTAACATTCAGTCCACTGGTGCATGTTAAAGCAACCTCACAGTTAGATGACAGTCCCCGCTCCTCTACGGAGGAGGACGACCAGTAAATCACATACCGCAGACAACTAACAGAGCAAACCGACAGGATTCTGGTTTTACGAGACCTAACCGCTCCTGAGATTGACTGGTTGGTGAAACTCGTACCAACCGGAAGCTTTGGAGGGAAGTTGCTTGACATTGCGTTCAACTCAGCCCTCGTACAACTTATCAAGCACTAAACACGTTGGAAACCAGGCAACCCACACAACATCCTAGACCTGGAATTTCTCGAAGGCGTGAATGAAATCGAGCACATAGAACTAGGAGCACCGCTACTTACGAGCGATCGTGCGACCATTCTTTTCCGTTGTCTGTCTTTTACTTGCTCAGAGGTTAGAAGCGAAGCGTTACTATAGAGCATTAGTTACTGGGTCTCTTGACCGCTCCACAGCTCCAATGACCGGAGGAAGCGACAGATGTCAACGAGGCTTCTGGCCGAATAAAAGCGAATCTCATCTCGTTGACCGATGCCTTCACGCCATTGCGTTCGTATGGGAGAACCAATAAGCCTCCATGGTGGCCGCGACGCTTGGCTAAATTGCTCAGTAGAAAACCGGCAGCCTGAAAGAGGCTTACTGCCACCAATGGACACTCGCGATACATTCAGTACGCGAAGGAGCGCAAGCCCTGTGACGGCGCAATCTGAATCTAGGAAACGCTATGAACTCGCCCTGGTAATGAAAATTAAGATGTGCCCGAAAGCGTATTACGGTTATTTACAAACGAAGGCAGCTACCAGGGAACCTGTTAAATGAATCCGTGCCACTTATTTTTTTTATTACTAACTGGTGTGTGATGGACAGCAGATGGAGCGGAACTCCATAGTAATGAGGACTTGCTGTTCAGTGATGATTACCAGCAACCTAAGCCCCGGGACTGGCAAACCACATAAAGCCGCGCTAGAACAAAAAACAATTTGATTCAAAACACACCGGCGACGGCGGCTAAACCACTGCACCACCAACACCACCACCACTGGTGGCAACATATCGCTCACTAGCTCAGAAGAAACTTCAGTGTTGCAACATTACTTCGAATTCATACATTATAGACGCGGGCATTACCCGGATGGCGCACAGTAGCGCGACGGAGTGCTCCATGGACAAAATCCTATTCGGGCCGTGGGAAGTCGAAAAAATTATCGAAACACTCGACGGAAATCCGCAGGCTCGATGACACATCCGGCAATCCTAACGGCAATAAAGGAGGTTCTAGCCTGTTTACCAAGTCGCTTGAGACAGCCACTCTCCCCAGTGACTGGAGAACGGTGACAAACTTAACGCTACGAACTACAGGCCTGTGAGCGTACTGTAAATTGTACTAAATGTCATGGGGGAAAGGATTCGCGACAAACTGACCATCCATTCTGTATCGAACAACCCTGCTGGAAGCCCAACATGAATTCGGACGGGGTAAGCCCTGCCTAACAAATTTGTTAGCGTACCTGGGTGAAGTAACTGAAAGGCTCGACAGGGGTGAACAGGCTGAGTTATGCTATCTAGATTTCAGGAAGGCCTTCGAATCTGGGCCACGGCCTACTCCTTTGGAAACTATCACGGTTATGAGTGCCCCCGAACTCCTAAATTGGCTCCGCAGTTATTTTATAGGTGGCACCTTCCAGGTTAGGGTAGATGGCAAGCTTTTTCAGGGAGATCAAGTTCACAGTGGTGTGCCTCGAAACTCTGTTCTTGGACCGTTACTGTTATGGGTCTTCATCTACGACTTGGTACGACGTGTAGCAAACCCACTCTTCTTGTATGCTGACGACGCCGAAATTCTAGCCTCTCCTGACGATGAGGGGATGCGAAGTGACCGAAACAGGTTACATGCATGAACTAAAGAATGGAGCCTGCCTCTGAACAGTGGCAAATGTAAGCTCCTACGCACAGGAGAACCGGTTGACAGTCCCCGGTACCTGGCAACATCTAAAGGCCTGGTATTTGAACTAACCACCCGCGTGAATGATCTTGGGATTGTCATCAATTCCACGTTCTCCTCAAGACAGTGCTCCATAGCAGCCCACAGAGCAATTGCAGTACTGTACAGGCTGTGTAGAACGGTATTCTCCAGAGACCCGGAGCTACTTGTCCCCCTGTAAAAAGCGTTTGTAAGGCCACACTTGGAGTGTTGTATCCAAGCCTGGACCCCGGTGTTAATGCGGGACAAGTTGGTACCGATGAAGGTTCAACGCCGCTTCACGCGAATGCTCCCGTCCTCAAGGGACTACCTTACACTGAAAGGCTGTGAGCTCTGGGTCTCTTTTCCCTCGAGCGTCGTAGACTGAGAGGCAACCTACTCGAAACCCTCAGCCCTCCTTGGGGGATATTCACAGGGTACCAGACACCTATTTGAGCTAGACGAGAACCCGACAACGCAGAGCCACATCCTAAAATTAAAAAAACCTAGGGTATACAAAACGATCCGGACCAACTTCTTCTCGCTGCTTACCATTAACAGCTGGAACAAGCTGACAGATGATATGGTCAACCGTGGTAGCGTAACACCCTCATAAAGATGCTCGATGCATCTTGGGACACTGTTTCTTGATTGGTCTTAGAATCCGCATCAAACGGGTCACGCTAAAAGCCATACATTCAGTTCCCTCGCAATACTACCTTACTCTCCAGTCTTTCATCTCCAAGGTATTCGTACCCTCTTCCATATCCCACTTTCTTAGGATAAGTAATCTTTTCTGTTCTCAAAGTTTCCGTTTACGGGTCCTGTGAGAGAGAGACGTAAGCTGTCGCATTGTCCTTGAAACTATTTCTGATATCGTTCAATTACCCGTAGGTCCATCAGCAGAGAAAACCTTTTGCAGGTCTAACCTTGAACACACTTGGAGCACCAGCGACTGTCTAAGCACCTTTTCGCCCACTTCGAACTCACCTAGTGCAAGAAACGACTCCATCTGACTTTGCAGGAAGTCCTACGTGATTACCTGTCCTGTCTTGCCCTACTATCTGTGACGCGAGAGACGCTCCCAAATCAATATAAGAGGAACTCACCCAACTGACACCTTTGGGGAAGAGAGAGGTTATTTCATATTGGACTTTATTCTTGTTCCCGCAGGGGTAGGGAGTAACACCGGACTTCTAAAATTAGTGATCACGAAACATCCCAACGAGGTTGAGTGTCTGGAAACCTCAGCATCACGACGACACACTAACCCTGGGGTGTTACGTTTCACAATCCCAGGAGCGCCAGAAGTGGTGTTCTAGCAGTGGACGAAGTGTATTTACACTTCACACTTCTGAGTGCAGACTGTGCCAAACAGATCACGATGCAATAATTTTTATAAAAAAGAAAACGGGTCCATGATTTGTTCGTAGGCGCAATACTGCTGTTGCTCAGGTCAAAGCAAGTGAATTTTATTAGTGAATTCACAACCAAAGTTTACTACACAAGGCAGTGGGACAGTGTGTGAAAACCGCAGTGTATTGGGGGCCGGTGTCCAGTTCATCGGATCATACACCCTTCGGACGGAGTCAAACGTCCAGATTGCTCAACACAACTCGATGTCCAATCCAGCCGGTGCCTACTACCACAAGCAGGACGGTGTGGGTGGGTGTGATTCATACGCCTCTTCTTGGTTAGTTGAGAATCAGGGTGTGATGAGCTCGAATGATTGAGTGAATAACGAGAAAAAAAAACGAGGAGCTGGAAACGAGGCTTTAATTTTCTAACAATGTAGGTACATCAGATACAATAGCAAGATAAAAAAATACATAACCAGTAAATAGTTTTTGTCGTGGTATGAAGATCCAAAGTCTAATAGAGTCACAACATTCTTCCGCGCTGAGTGAAAAGTCTGTGAACCACTGCGTTTTTCAAACCTCTCTACTTCGAAGGTTGTATGTGTGGACACGCTGCTGGCCTCTTTTGAGTTGCTGTATGTGGTCCGTCTCGTCAGACTGGATTTCTGATCCTGGAACTTCATTTTCCAGTTGTGGATAGTTCTTCGATGAGGTGCACATGCTTATCTGCTATGGTTTTATGGGTGTTTTCCGGTGTAGGCGTTCTCGGAGTAAATTGCCTCAGTGATACATTTCTCTCTTTTCCATTCGGAAGACGCACATTAGCGTATTGTGAGTTACAGTTCAGGGGTTTCAATTCTTCCGTCAAAGGATCATATTTCGAAGATCGTTTCATTCTTTTGAGAAGAACTAACCCCTGAATCACCAACCGTGTCGGGAGAAAGGTGCCATTGATAGACCTCTGATTGAATGTTGAAGGATTTAAGTAGGGTATTGTATGTGTTTCGGAGATACAGGATACATCTAAATTGAAATTTTCAAGGATTCCAACTACGGCACCTTGCTGACCAATTCGATATAGTGTGCGGACATTGAATGCGCCTAGGAGGAAGGGTGATTTTGATTTAAAAATTCTGATAGCTTGTGTTTGACTGACCTTACTAGATGAACGCCATGGGTAGCGCAAACAGGAGATATCTCCTAAGATTTGGCGGTGAGAGGGAGAACTGAACAGATAGGAAAGAGGATTTTCTAAATGGGTACCTAAGACTCTAGGGCACGACATACATGCCGGTAGCCCTCACTGACGAAGGGAGTTTTCTCTAGGAACCCTAACCAGAGTTTTCGATTTAAAAGTCTGACCCACAAAGCAGTGGGTGTGTGTAACCGAAACACCCGTGTATGAGCTTCTGGATGTTTGTCATGTAAGGTCTTTGGGTTTTGGTTCAGTTTGTTGTTCGACCACCGGCTCATCTGGAACATTAATGCTGTGTTGCAGTCCGAGCTTGCTTACGCAAAGGCTAGATTGCGTCCTCGAACAAGGCCTACTCTGGACTGAGTGACCGAGTAATGCAATAGCCCACAACGCAGATAACTATGAACGTTCTCACTCTCATGATTTCGCACTCTAAACTTTCAACAATTGAAAGACTTTCTACACCATGCACACCCTTTTTCTCCCAGCCTCCCCCACCTCACCTTTACTCCCCAACTCTATTCCATCTCACTCGGGTATTTCAGACGATCGTACTAGCAGTAGTGCCTCGGGTGGAAATTCTACCGCTGTTCGCTCTTGTCCTACCTCGGTTTCCGTCCAAGCCTCACCGAATCCTCCATCAGCTGAAGCCCTTCTCCGCCCTCAACCTCCTTTCAAACTAGCCACGTTTACTGTGCGCACTCTGATGCGTATAGACGTGTTTAGCTCGTACGCTTGAGACCCTAGCCATCGATGTGTGTTGCATCCAAGAAACTGGCATTCAAGACTCTAGCTCCATTATCCGATTGACGTCCCCAACTGACCAATCTGTGATGTTTCTCTTACGCCTCTCTGGGGACCCTGAGACTGCAGCTTCCGGTCTTGCTGGCGTCGGCGTAGCTCTTAGTGAGAGAGTTGAGTCCGCCCCCTGGATTGGATTCCAGTCGATAATAGGTTGTGGACAGTGAGACTCAGAAGTTCATGCAAGGTAAGCAGCCATGGCCATCATAGACGAAACTTGTTCGTCGTATCGGTGTACGCTCCAACAGACTGCAGCCCAGATGCAGTCAAAGATAAATTTTACCACAATCTACCGGACCTCTTGCGTAAAGCAATCCGGGATGATATCGTTATTTTAGCAGGAGATATGAATGCTAGAATAGGCCTTCGAGTGAGGTGAACCTGGAAGGTACTTTCGGACTAGGTTCCTGTCGCTAGGAAAACGGGGAACAGCTACTGGTCTTGTGTTCCGACCACCGCCCATTCTTCGCCAGTACGAACTTCAGACGCTCCAACAGCCGGTACGCCACTTGCCGTCCGCCCTCCTGGAGTTAGAGACGGACGCAGATCGACCACATCGCGATAAGCCACAAATGGTGGGGCTACATTCAAGACTACCGATCGTACTGGAGCACTCTCCTCGAATCCGACCACGCATTTGTATGCGCTAAGCTGTCCATGTGCTNGTCCCAAACGCACGATAGAACGACGGTTAGGCTGTGATAAGCTGTCCAAACCAGCTTGTCTACCTGTCTTCCAAAACGCACTAGCTGAAAAGCTAGTACCGACTCCACCCGATGACCTTAACCAGCACTGGTTGTTTATGAAGAATGCTCTGCATTCTGCTGGCTTAGTTAGTTGTGGTCTGACACGTCGCGCCGTAACACCTTACATCTTTGCAGAGTGTCCACGCCTTCCTGATGCACATCGGTCTATTCCGACTGGCAGCGAGCATAATGAAGCACGACTCGTAACGAGACGTGAACTTAATGCAAGCCTACACAGAGATCGCGAGATCTGGTGGACTCAACGCGCGTTAGAGATA
>UZAN01049283.1:12389-22471 GCA_900618425.1 Echinostoma caproni | reverse complement strand
AAGCCATTCATCTTGGATGACTCTTTGAAAGGAAAATTTGGGAAGCAAATTACAATAAAGTTATTATCTAGACTGGGTAGTTAGCTTGTCGTAAATTGATTAGAATTTCAAGTTTTGATTGATCGCGATATCCTTTGGAATTATTTTTTCACCAGGACTGTATACGGAGTATGTAGAAATAAGATCTGTTCATATTATCGATTGCAAACCGGATGGAACACATAAAAATCATCACATCCTCCGGTCCTTTCATATAGCAAGTAGACAGTTTGTGAAATTTTCCAACCGAGTCATAATTTTGGAGGCTAGTGCTGAGGTGAGCGAAGTCCGTTGCCCGCAACAAGCCCGCAAAGATGGGCTTTGCTATATCGAGAAACAGTCTGATCACTTGCCCGGTGACCGAGTGAGTAAGATGCTTGCGTTCTACCTGTGAGGTCCCGGGTTCGATTCCCAGTTGGATAGATGGATTCGCATTGCTGATGAGACTGAGCCAGGTCAAACAGGCTATCCAGTGCTTCCCGGCTTTTCAGCTCATGACTCATTTACACGACGAATTCATCATCTAAAAACCGTCTTCAATAACTGTAACGTTATTTCGCTGGTATTTGATGGTGATTTAGGATTTTTTGCACAGTAACTGGCTCAGTAACTAGCTTCCAGTTTGTATGCATCGTAGAGTGGGAGAATGAATGCATTCTTTGGGATTCATGACGGCACTTTTCATTAGTTGCCCTGATTGCATAAAACCGTGATAACAATCGGAGGACCGCGTCCGAAGTTGAATCAAACAAACCTTATTAACAAACTGAGTCAACAGGTAAAACATTTGACCTCAGAGTGGATAAATTTCAATTCATTTGAGAACTTTCGAAACCATCCTGAAACTTGCCATACTCTGAATCCATCGCTAAATGAGTGAGCTTCTCTGGTGTAACAGTTTCGGAAAACAAATTGTTCAAAGAGTGGGCGTTCCAATTTAAAGTGACACGTTTGATGATGTACACCACCACAAACACATTCAAGTAGTTTAAAGTATCAAGCTTGTATTATCCCATTCGATTGTTCAGGGGCACCAGGCACTCTTGATGATCTAAATTGATTGAGCCATTCGCACAAGGTGATAACCGTCGACCGTGTAGCCCAGGGGTAAGGGTTTGAAGTCCCGACCTAACTGATTGCGGTTCGAGTCCTGACAGGGACACAAAAAGCACACACTGCTGACGAGTCTCAAACAGGATGAAACAGCTGTCCAGTGCTCTTTGTTGGTTATCACAAACATTTCCATCACATTCAAGTGGTGCCATTTGCTCATTTCGGGGAGCATGTACGTTTATCGCTTCATTCTCAATCTCGTCATCCATATTTCCTCAAAACGCTTGCATAATGGTCATTGGCATGAATCCATAGTTTTGGTAGTCCTGTATTCGAAATCGCGTCATCCTTTTCAAATTCACGCATTGCTTCAAAATACGCGCTCAAAAGACAGCTGAAATTTCTCTCATGACACCTACCACGCCATCCCCTGCCGTCAAAATTATTGCGTTCTCGATAAATCTCCCGTTATTACGTGTCTAAAAGAACAATGTTCCAGAAAACCCGTTTGTACCAAACTGTTTTTGTTTGCATGATGGGGATTATACAAAGAACATCACTATCACTGTCACTCGTACATTTCGCAGAACACGCATTTGCCATACTATCTGACTCGTTTTCCTGGCACTAGGCTGTCCCGAAAGGCACGAAAGTGCGAACTACCTGGTGAATCTCGTGTGACATTTCTGCAAAACAAGATTGTATTGCTAACCCAAGCCGTAACGCGAATATCGACGATGCTGTCGATGATGTTTGTGGTGATGATAATAATAATAATAATAATAATAATAATAATAATAATAATAATAATAATAATAATAGTCGCAGCATGAGCACTCGATTGAAAAATTCATGGAGCCAAAAGTACAGATCTGCCCAAGATGACAGATTATTATCAACCCACTAAAATTATCCCAAGAATCCAAATGGGACCCTCATAGCTTGGCTTCTAAGAACGACTGAAAATCATTTTTGTTGGTTTGATCTTTTCTGTTGAAGGTGCTAGTTCATCCACATAATTGATAAGGACTAATTATTTTGAACTAGTTTCTTTTTATTCACTGGGGTCATTGCCACCCCGACGATGTTTTCACACCCCATTTTTAGTTTCGCATCTGACCGTGTCCTACTGAATTGTTCAAAAGAATAGTTTTACCGGACTTGTTTCTACATAAAAGCTACTCGCTTATGTCCGATTTAAGGGAAGTTTTGTTTCTTGCATTTGGCTTGAGGCTCACACTGAAACTCATTAATTCGATCACTCAATACGCAGTTAATGTTAGAATGCTAGCTAGACATGGTGACTATTTGATTAGCTGGGTTATTCGTTTAGCTGCTATAGTGCATGTTCATGCTGTCTTCAAATGAATACTTAAACTGTCAGTCGATCGAGGGTCATTGCGGTAACTTGTAATCGTAATAACCAAATTGTTTGTGTAAAGCCGAGTGGCGAAAACGAATCAGATCTTTTTCTAGCGGAAAATAACTTCAAATATCTTTCCATTTATTACCGTATGCCTCTTTCTGATTGGGCAGAAAACCATTTACTTTCACTAACGAGGAAGTATTTTAGGTCTAGGCCTGCAGGACTAATCGAACAGGGTATCGAGGAACCTAGGTTCAAACTGTGAAGCCCATAATGCGGGAGAATATGCCATTCTCAACAGTCCTTTTACTGTGCTACGCCCGATCCTATCCGACCACAGGTATTTGTTACTCGGACCCCATGGGTCAACGACGGAAGTGGATTTACTAAAACGTGTTTTCGTTTTAGCGTGCTTTTGTGGGCGCACTTATTTACTATAGCATTTGGTTCTGTTCAGCGCTACAAAAATTTCGTTGAAATGGCGTTGTTCAGCTGATTGGTCGAGATTGAGCTTCAGAGGAAGCCTGGAAACGATTCTCTCAACGGGACTATGTATTGCTAATGTGAACGGAAGGCATTTTTCCTGGCATGCTTGATTCTATCGGTTCATTAGCCTTATGTTAACTGATAATCCCATTTACATGTAATAGATCCCGTTTCATGCAAAGTATAATCGAAGAATGACTGACTACCTACCACGGAAGGAGCCGAAATTCGATTCGGTGAAGATCACTTTGTGAAATGCGAAGTTACTTAAATTTATTTATTTGTTATTATTATGCTGTATCATATTAGAATTCATAAATGGGCAATGATTTGGAAATCTGTAGAAAATAAATAAAATCACTTCATCTAAGCCTAATGAAAGGGTTGGAGTTATATTCCCAAATAGATTTTACGGTGGTCAAGCGGCAAGGGTCACCGATTGATCCCTTCTAAAGTCGTGCGTTCAAACCCGTCCGTAGCAGCTTTATTTTCCCATTTATTTATACCGTATGGTAGCTCTTAGGTTAGACTCTTCCTCCTCCTGATAATTGTTGAATATGACATATTTAATAAAATGTAGAGAAATAGTGAATAAAATACATAAGGAAAAGGGTATCACTATTATGGAGAGCATACAACGCGCTGCCACTAGACTAGTTGTCGAACTACGTGGGAGCACATATGAAGGTGGTCTACAAGCCACCGATCTGTTCCCACTTGCGTATCGGCGCATAGTCATCATCATCATTCTACAGCCTACTACAGTGAAGTGAACTTCACTGCTCGTTGTCAAACTCATATTGTACACAAGGTCAGTGAGGAGGACAGGGATTGGACCTATTTTTAGGGACGGGGAAAAAAGCGAACCTCTATGGTCAACACACAGAGTACACAGTCCAACTGTGCATACACACGTTTTCAGGCATTGTGGTCTGATAAGAAGTGACAGTAAGATCGCCATTGCTGTCGGTTCCCAGCCATGAACTTCACTGTCTCCAACCATGCGGTTTCGGAGTCTTTTGGACCCCAACCCAGGAGTCGGGAGACACCAACTCTACCCAATCATTCGGTGTATTTCTTCATGCTTGGTCTTCACATCATTTGCTGGTCTCCACTTTGCTTCCTGCAGCCTGCAACAGCCACTTCGAATAAGGCGCGCTGCAGTAGGCGATCGTCCGGCGTACGTAAAACGTGTCCTAACCAACGAAGCCTACTGAGCTGAATTCGATGCGTTAGCGAGTTCTTGTTCGATGCATTCTCAAAAACCTTCGGCGACTTACGTCTAAGTTACTAACCCGCTCACTCCATCCCACCTGGGCCAGATTAAGTAATCATCAATTGTCGAACACTGACAAACGACGGATGTCTTCTTCCCGCAAGTTAAAGGTCTCACAACCGTAAAGCAGAACTGATAATACAGTGACGCAGGATACGCGACTTTTCAACCTCAATGAAACGTCACGTCACCGCCACAGGTGTTTAAGTCCAGCGTATGCTGCTCGAGCCTTGGAAATGCGGGTGGTTATCTCCTTTGGTGCACTACCGTCGTTGGTAGCACAGGAGATGTGATCTATCTGAAGAATATCCTGTGGAGTGATATAGGTTCGGAGCTACAGAATCACTTCCGTCTACGGAAAAAAGCAATATACGCCAGTGCATTCCCTTGCGTTGCTGAGGCTTCATCCGGTTGGTCTGCGGTTGGTCGGTCTTATAACTCTCGAGGAGATCGATAACCCTCTGGAATTCCTTTCCAGTAACAGTGGTGAAGGAGTTGACTAAAGCTGCGTTCTCACTGTGTTTGGAAGAATACCGTCAAGGACTGTGGGGGGCCAATCAAATGAGAACAGCACTTCGACCCAATGGTGAGAGGGTTTACACGTTTATCTTGCCCTTTGATCTCAGAAAAGACGAACGAAGACTGACCGAATGTCATTAGTCAATTCGAATTCACCAAGGTGAATGAGAAGGGATTGGTCGACCCGAATAGTAAGCCTTAGACTGATCACAGATGAAACTACCTATGGACGGGATTGATCACGAAGGTCGATTATTCCCGTACGGTATAAGTTACTAGAGATTCATTGCAAATGAGTACCGTATGGACCGATTCTGGGCATGTGCAATAGACAATACCAAGCTCTAGTAAGGAAACCTATTCAATTATTGAACACATTTAGAATTATGATAGGAAGCACCGTGTGTATCTGCGAGACGCTTTCATAACCTAAACCTAACCTAAACAGGGCGGGACAGTACAACTAGATGTCTCTGCAATGATCAGCAAGGTTCGCTTCAGTGTATTTCACTGTGTAACGGTGAGGAGGAGGATATTAATGTTTTGATTGGGACAAACTAACGACTTTACATTATTTCTTTGTGCATAATATCCAGTTTCGATCCTCTCCCCAAACCAGACTTATCGGTAAATGGATGCAACGATCATGAATGAAATCCTGACTCAGTCTGTGAAATATTTATTGCATCACTAGAGAAAATAATCGAATTCATTCATCCACCTGGCAACGCGTGTTGTACGCAGGGTGCGTAGATGATATTCTCTGCGTGTGATTGCCGCAACTGAGCGAAAAGCGCCACGAACCATGACAAGCAAATTACATTGAAACGGAAAAAGTAACAAAATAATCGGTTAGACATCTATCTGAAGTGTTGGTTAGACGGTTTGCTGCAGCCTTCAGTTTTGAAGGATCCATTTCCGAGTCTTTCACCCTCAAAATAAAAGCATATCGTTCCAGGAGTAGCACAGGGCATAGTTGATACTGTCGTTCCCCCCGGCGATTGTGCACAATACTTTTGAGCGAATTCTCATTGCTACTCTCAAGAAATCGATTCCACTCTCCGATAACAACCAATTTGCATGCTGAGGGTGACGAATCACCGTGGCTACCATGGTGTGTTTGATCCACTCTGTTGCTTCCAACACCAACGATAACAAGACCTATTTCTTGTTTTTTTTTCCCGGGCTTTTTAAAGGCTTTCGAGTCTCTAAGTAGAAACCTCCTGCCCGATTATCTCCATCACCATAGCACTTGTTCATTAACGACCAATTGGCTGCGTGATCACTCAATCGACCGATCAAAATCATATACCTGTTGAAACAATCGCCATTCTTCCGCCAAGACATTTAACACAGGAATACAGAAAATATGATATTCTCCCGTGAGTTCCGTGCTCTCTTCACACGAGCAGTCTTACCACCACACCAACACTTACTTTCAAGCAGACTGATGACAATGGAACCGGTTTCTCGTTTCGCAGCGCTGTTTACAGTTGCACATTTCCTCTGTTGCGGTACGGCCTAAGTTCGTTAGTTTGTCCGTAAATCCACTAAAATGTTTCTTCGATTAAAAAATCCTTTACTAAGATTCCTTTACTAAGAATTGCCGTATGTTCGTTCACTTATAGTTCTGATTTTTGCTTTCCTGATGTGGTTGGAAGAAGCAACTAAAATGAGCGATAAAAACTAATTTTGGACAGTGAATTTGTTTAGCAATTATCCTAGATGGTCCGCGTGAAGTCATGAATACCAAACGATGCGTAATGCTATTTTTCTGGAGTATGGGTCTCACTCTGCCCGGATATCCCTACAGAAAGTTCGTGGTTTCGGTCCCCGCAGGAACCAAAATATATCACTTGTGGCAAGAACGAAACATTTTTCCGATACTCTTTATTGGTCACCACATCATTCAGTTGACAAAATATTGAAGTTGGCCACTTCACAAGCACTGATGATGTCACCTCGGTTGGTGATGAAACGTTTGCAAACAACAGGCGCAATGGAACATCATTCAGTCTTCAGTAGTGAGGGTTGAGGGCAGGATACTCATGCACCACTGGGCCGAAGATTAGATCACATGTGGCGATTCCTCCGTAGACTCTTGAGTTGCTCATCCAAACGTCGCTGGAAATCAGCGTCGGTCTTCTCCTCCATCGCAGTCGCTGGAAGGGAACTTCAGAGCTTTGTTGGCCGTCCTGACAATCAGTGGACTCACGGAAGACCAGCCGACTAAAGTTTACACAAAGTGAGCGAGTGCCCTTGCGCGCGCTCCTCTGTTAGTAGGGGAAAATTCTGCTGCAACTCCGGGCCTATATCACCCCTCAGGGTCTTCCTCGGGCAAATCATATCTCTCCTGATGCGCCGATACGCAATTGGGAATAAACCAGTAGCCTGTAGACGACCTCCGTAATTGGTCCCACCCACTCCAACAACTAGTCTAGTGACAGTTCATTGTACATGCTTCAAATTAGTCAGTTCACCGGACGTGCAGGGGTATGTCGCCGCACCACCATACTCAAGTCTCGGTCTGACGTGGGAAGCACACAACAGTCCAGAAGCGTCCATCGTATGCCGACTAAAAGATTTCCGAATGGGTCCCAGAATCCGCTACACATTGGTGCACATCTTACTGGTGTTCTATCGGGTCTTCAGTGATGACGTCACCATTACTCCCAGATCCCTTTGGCACAATGTTCTGTGCAATATGGTTCCTTGTAAACTGTAAACCACCTCCGAATCAGCATGCCCTAGGTGAAAGTAAGTATACTAAGCTGGATTGACTGGAAGGACCCAGGTGTCCGCCCACTGGGCCAAGGTGTTCAGATCTTCTTGTAGAGTAATTCGATCCTCTGAACCCTCAATCGTTCACCAGATTTTGGTGTCATCTGTGCATATGAGTGATGGGCTGCGCAGTTGACCGAGCAATTCATTGACACAGACCATAAACAGGAGTGGACCAAGAACACAGCCTTGGGGGACTCCGCTGGAGGCCGGACACCACAAAAATAACTACCTGGCATCGCGGACGCAGACGTTCCTGCCGGTAAAGAAGTCTTGCAGCCATTTCATCAATGATCTCACCTACGCCAGAGCTAGATAGCCTTCGCAGAGGGCGGTCGTGTGGCACTTTGTCGAAGGCCTTGCTGCAGTCCACGAAGATCATATCTGCTTCGTGCTCTTTGGCCTTGTCCTCAGCCCTGGGCTGGGAGCAGGTTCGAGAGGTATGAGAGACTCGGATGAAAACCGTGTTTTTGGTGGCACAGGTGATCATGACACATCAAATGCTGCCGAAGCCATGCAGCCACCAGTCGTTTCATTACTTTACCCACTACACTAGTAAGGCTGACTGGTCGGTAGTTTCCAGAATCATTCTTGTTTCCGCCTTTGGGTAGTGGCACAGTGACAGCATCCTTCCACTGCTGCGGTAAACGTCCCTGTGTGAAAGGCACATTGAACAGATTGCGCAACAGCACTGCAGTTTCGTCCCCCAGCTCCCTCAGGATAAGCGGATGTACACCATCAGGTCCAAGTGACTCCTGAACCATCAGCCGACGCAGCTCCAGGGCAACTTCCCCGATTGGGGCTTTGTCCACCCACACCCACACCCGGGTTGAATTGTTACAGGTTTTACTGAATAATCTTTTTCTGCTTATGAACGATTAAGCACTACTATTCTTTTGGATGACTTACATCCTTTTCATGCTTCTCTTACATTCCTCAACTCCAAATTGGTTGATTTTGATCAATCTAATTCAGACACTCATATCAACCAACCTCAAAGTTGAACTTATAGTTTTACTATGGATAGGATATAGGACATTAACACAATTTAATCACTCTCCCGTAAAAGCATGAGCATTGTCTCTTATGGTTCTTTGTATGGAAATATCACATGATGACGTCTTTAACTGTTTTGCATTTTTGGTACTGTTGTGATATTGAGTTGTGTTGAGGTTTCACCAAGTCTCCGCGCGCAAACGATATGAGATGAGAGAGCATTCCAATTGGCGCGCACTATGACAGTAAAAGATTGACGCCGGCATTCTAGCCGACATTTTTAGAGCACCAACGTGAAATGATGTCTCCTGAGATGGATGTTAAGCGACAACCTGAGCAGCGGACGATGTGGATGGTTTGGATTCTGTAATATCTGATACCCCAAAATCAATTCTTCTGGAATTCGCAGTACTAGTGATCGTAATCTCCCCCCGTAGATGAGGCAATGCAATCCCTTGACCATCTTGGTGATAAACCTTTTTGCCCCTCCGAAAAATTTCGTCAGTACCCGAATGGCAGTACCGTACGAACAGTTTGGGAAAGGGGAAGAAAAAAGGAAAGATTGTAGCTTTTCGATTCACTCAAAGGAAACAGGCCGAAAGCCTAAAAACAATGTTATTCAATATTGTCCTTAAGATACCATGAGAGGGTTCATGTTCCGACCAACCATATACTGATCGGTCAAGGGTTTATTTGAAGGAATCCTTGTTGAGTACTGGAACGGTAAAGACACTCACGAGTGCAATCAATGATTCGACACCTGACAGCAACAGATCACTCGATGGACACCAATGAGGAACTAGGCTCACTGCTTATATGAACCACAGCGGAACCGATACGCCGCGATGAGTCGTTCAAACTCATCGTTATGTGCCTAACACTAGGATATTGAGAAAATTTGCAATCCCACAACAGCAGCTAGAGACCAGTGTTTTAGGTGCACTATGCCTACCTGAAAAACATGCGAACTTAATGTATTTCAACAGCCACTATGCTACACACGGTGTTCACCGGGGAATTATGAACGGAACCTATGGTGAACTATGGTAACACGGACCTATGAATAGGAAGTCACCATGTACCGCGTACATACAGTGAAAAAGGCAATTCGTTTGGTTTGGATGCTACGATTTCTCTCGAAGATAGCTGTCACAATGAATTCAGTTTGCAATTAGCTCTCGCATGAGTTTATTTGTACGTATCCACGTATCTGACCGTCAAAAGGTTACAGCTTTTTGGTTGGGGCCAATCGATCTCGATTGCGAAAAGGACCGATTTCAGAGGAAGTCTACTGAGTGAATCTGTTCGTCGACTGTACAAGTAGGCTGTAAACCAATGAATGTCTTCAGGTCACCTGGTGACATCCGCAGTGTGATGTCCCGACTTAGGATGGTCAGTTTCAACCAGAAAACTTTCAACAGACCACGCTGAAGGGTTCGACAGACAATCAATCTACTCCGCGTGCTATCTTCTCAGCCCCGATGAAACAATTAGAAAGTTCAATTCAGAAACACTGCCACAAAATGTGTGGGATAATCGTTCAAAATCATCCGGACCTATATCCGG
>UZAN01049282.1:0-22473 GCA_900618425.1 Echinostoma caproni | reverse complement strand
CCCTTTGAGGAGATGAGGGAGACGAATTTGAGATCCCTGTTGCTGTGTACACTGAAGCATGATGCCGAGCAAGTACGCCAGCCTTGTCCACATCAAGGTCAACAGTAATCCCACCGAGGCTATTGAGCGTTTCAAAATCGACGCACAACATACTGTTGGTTTCGTTAAACTCACACAACAGTGATTATTTTACTCACGTTAGGGCTCATCGATACTGTATACCTATCAGTCCACCTGGGGGAATCTATCTCCGGATCCGTTGAGTGAGAGGCATGTGTGGAACCAGGAAGAGCCTCCAATGCCTCCAACATATCGCCAAACACGTAATTGCGAGTTGAATGTGGGGGCTGCCGTTATTCAATTCTATAGAAAAGTCATCTTTTAAATTAACCTATGTCTTGTTTGAGCAACCCATTTTTCATCATATTTGCAACAGATGATAACATTCTATTCACTACCGGTAAACGTCGAATTTACTGTGGCGATCCTATGTTTCGCAAGCAGTGTTTGTCCCGGGAAAAATTACCTGACCTCAGAGAACAGGCATGGGAAAAGCGTGTTTTGTTCTGTTTCTGGATGGACGCTTTTTTGGTACTGTTCTTTCCCCCAGCGAACGGTTTCCTCTTTCTGCAGTGTTAGTTGTAATATTAGTTGATGTTGTTAATACTGTTGTTGTCGCCGTCGTCGTAAGCCAAACACTCGCGCGCTGTTTCACTCTTCTTTGTCTCACGGTATGTTCTCAATAATTGACTCCAATCAGTGCCTTTTCAGTTCGTTGTTCTGGTTAAGCAGAAACACTACTCCGACCGATATCGTTTACTTTTTTACCAGAACTATCTGCTTATAGTTGCAATTCGTACACATCGGACTCACCTGGTATCACAAGAAATGTTTTGCATTTTTCCAACGCAACAATCGAAGATTCCACGTTGCAGCATTCAACAGACATTTTTCAACGACGCTAATTACAAACCAGTTAGAGTACTGCAATAGATAGAAGTGGAACTAACCTTATGCTTCAATCAGTCACAATCTTTCAAGATCAGTATCAGTTTTAAGTAAACCACTACAGGACTCGCTGTGAAATTTGCTCTAAAACTCGAAGTTCCTTGGAATTAATTTCCTCCTGTTGACAGACAAAATACAAAGCGGTCTCGTGCCCGTGGTGGCAAACGCTTCGTCGAAATAAGTGTCAACAACAGTTGCAGTGTGCTTCCCGTACATCACTACGCCATTTGGGTATCTGGATTTCTGTTCTTTTCGTTATCTCATTGTGCGGTCTATTTTGAAAGATTTATAGAAAACTTTGTGATACACAGAAGCAGCGAAGTATTTTATTTGCGAAGTCAATGATTCCAGAATATGACGACTCATAGGACATAACTGTAGTACGAAATTATCATTGATCTACCACTAATATTAATAATAATATCTAAACGATCTATTCCGCCTAAAAAAATCCATTTGGTCAGTGTTTGTTGTTCACCACAATATTGAGCAGTTTTTCTCTATAGCACTCGAAACATGCAGCTAAGCTGCCTTCATTCCGATTATTGTCAGAAGCTGACGTCTATTACCATAAAGCCCCATTATCATGGTTCATCATGTGGTTTCAACCGGGTAACTGAATGTTTCGGTATAAATCCTATCAACTTTCAAATGTAATATGTGTTTCAAGATGAAATATCTTGTTTACAAAATGGGATTATGAATGATGTTTAGACACTGAAGTTTTGGTGAATGTTTAACTGGCATATAGAGGTTTGGGCACCATCGATATTAGTTGGCTGCGTCTTCCCTCGCAAAACACAGTTTCCACTTCAAACGAAACCCCGTCAAAAGCCGCGGACCTGTGGTGCTTCCATTCTTCGCGCGAAAGTCCTGTTAGTAGAAGGAAAACAATTCATGCTCTTCCAAAGTACATCGTTTCTCGTTGTTTAAGACTACTATGTCTAACTGTTGCGTATTATTCTGTCCACCAGAAACTCTCGTATATTTCATTTAATATCAGTGGTGGTGTCCTACTCAGGTTCATGTGCCGAGTTTTGGTATGCATCAAGGTTTGCTAATAAATTTATAGTGAGGGATTTCGCGGACCTCAGTATATTAGCTTTTCTGCTCTGATGTACTGATTTAAATCTCATCAATCGCTTGTCTGTATGTTTTCATGTCACGAGTTGTATTTCTCTTCGATCAATTCATTCTTTCAGAATCTTGACTGACATTGATTTACACACTGTTGAGCTGTAAACGTTCAACTTTCGGACTTATTTCCCTCTGCTCAATGACTTAGATTTGCCGTAGATATTTAGACCTTTACATTCTTTATTAGAAGCCATTTCAACAGTAATCGTTTTAGAGTTGCCGATCGTTTTGGTATCATTTGCCTCTTTTTGTTTATCGGTAGAACATACCAAAAAATCTTGATGCTTTTTATGTAACACTGTTCTTCTTTAGTCCGGAAAACATTGTGCGAGTCATCAGTGCACAATGGGGAAACGAGAAAACCCATAGACCATTACGTTACCTCGCGAACTGTCCATGCGCGCGTTCGTCGCGTGATCTGGAAACAGGACATCCGATAATCCTTTGTCTCGTGCATTAAGTACTATGAGTAATTTTATCAGCTACACCGTAAGATGGGATTGGAACGTGACGAAGGTGATTCGCTGTACCCAGGACTGCTCCCGCCCTCACCCAGTGCGAAGCGAGCGTATATGTACGTACAAAGACGAAATTAATCAAAGGAACAATATGCGCTTTAATTCTGCTGAGTACGGAGTTTGTGTGACCGCTAGGCTCCGCAGAATAAGGCTGTAATTGTCGGACGCAGATACAGACAGATATACTCAATTAAAAAGATAACGGGAAACCATTTGAATAGAATTCCCCTAGCATTCCTTGTGTCTAACTCTGTTACTAGGATATACTTAGCAATATGGAATTGCCTATATATGTTACATGAAAAACCTATTCATGCTCATCGATGAAATACCGGATACTCACAATTGCATCTTCAATTAATTAACTTATGAAAATGGAAAATTGCCCTTCGGGATCAGATTTTTTAGTTTAACTTTACTAGCAGAAAGAAAGCCAGATATTGGATGATACGATCACCGATAGGCATCTGCAGTCGGTTTAGGTTTTCCTCACTAAAGCCCATATGGGAGACAAGGAAACTTAAATTGGTGGCTTGTCTCTTTGCTGTTTAGACCAGAAAGCAACTATTATTTGTGTGACAAATCCAGTCGAGAAAAATGTTTGGAAATACAGGGGAGAGTACGTGTAAAACAAAAGGGAAATCATTGAATGATCGAACAAGGGCAACACACATTTATCTCAAAGGCATAATACTCTTTATCGCTCGAAGAGATTGCATCTCAAGGACTTCAAACAGGCCCCATCATTGGAGTTAATCTCGAATGAAACGTTTTCGTGTTTTATCTTAGTCGGATACTGGCCACTTTGAAATGTACCGTTTATCCCGCGCCATCAGTCAGCAGATGTGAAAACGTCGTAACCGATTCAATAAACCAGATTCACTTTCTAGTAGTTTATCTTCCAATTCACGTATCCTGCTTGTAACAGTCAATTCACCGACCTTGCGGAATTACGAGTAAAAATTGATTTTCAGATAACATTCGTTTTTCAAGTTCACGAACCGCTGCGATTCATTGGCACGGGTTCCTTAGGTGCAGAAACGAGATCGCTACAAATGGTCAGGGCGACAAAAGGTCTTTGTTTAACTGATGGATTTTTATTTTATGTAAAATGAAAAACGTTTGTATTTTTCAGTGCCTTGCCAAATGATAAGCCGATTCTAAACTGATACTGAAGTTTTTCAAATTCACACACTTCCGTTTTTCCTAATACAAACTTGCCCGAAAATCTAATGACAAAATTGATAAAGTTTCAAAATACCTTAGCTTTTCCTCTGAACGGAATGTGGAACATTTGGTGAAAGCCAGTGAATTACCTATTAGGTATATCTCAAAACTGCAATTCTTGCTTGAGGACTGAAGAGCCATGAAAAATTTAATGAACACTCATCTTTATCACTTTTTTGTTTAAAGGACGGAGCTAGAACGTAGCTAACCTTCAACAAGCTCGAATCTATTTTAGGATTTTCATATTTTATACAAAAGCTAGAGGTTGCAAAAATGGCGGTAGATTGAAAACTGGTTCCCACGAACATTTTTCACGCGTTTGCTACTGTGATAACCTTGATCATGGTTTTGAGTCGCCGTATGCAAACTCCTCGTATAAAACTTGAGACATTTATCACTTTATCATACTGCAATGGATATTGTCAATGACTTTCTTGGTTTAAGAAAGAGAGGATTTCAATGTTTAAATAATGATAAATACCTTAAATTTAATCATGTATTCCACATGTTACCGAACCAGTTTAGGTTTCCACCAACTGGTGTGATCATCTTTGGTCGTTTAATAACAGGGTAAAACTCCGATAGCATCTTACAGAGTGTACAATGAAATACACCTCAAACACACTGTTGACTTGCTGTACCATATCCTATGCACCATTCGCAGGATTTACTTCGGCTTTCCTCAAATTGGTTTACTTTTTATGACAAAACCGATCAGTCATTATGACGCCACACTGCGAGCAAATGATCAGTCAATCAATAAAGGAGTCCAAGGGAGACGAGGCAACCAGATCGGGTGGCTGAAAACCTTCATTTACATAACAATACTTCTGATGACTGTCTCTAGCAATTCACAGGACACGTTTCGATCCTTCTTCGGCGGTTTGAGCGATCTAGAACACTAATTGAAGTGTTCAATAATAATCATCTTATTTTTAACATTATAACTTTGTTTCCTCTTTGTACAGATGAAGCTAAAAATCCAGGGCTAAAAACGAGTCGAGGTCCAGAATAAAGGGCACTTCAGATACTATGGCTAGTGGCAGATTTCATCCACCCATCCCTCCTTTGGTACCAATTATTTCCTTTTGTATTTAACTGAGTAAATATCTGTCTTGGTAATTTTATGCATGCCAACTTTGTGTTTTTCTCAAATGAGTTTCGTTTTAGAAAGTTAACATATTTTGATTTTCGTTTCTACTGACTTTTTCATCGTTGGTTTTTTTCTGACTGCATCTGCAAATCCAGATCCCAGAATGGAATAAACGCGCCGTTATTGCGCGCCCTTGAACCTCAATCAACTCTGTGCAACATTCAACAAGGCAACGTTTCAGAAATCATTCCTCAAATCAATTCCTCTGACCTGAAACAAGATCATGAGCGTACCGAAATGCTCCATCAATCACTAAAGTAGATTGGGCTTAGTGCTTTGACTCACACCATTGAGCAATTTAAACGCTTTGGCATTCGTTTGGAAGGGACGTGGTCAGACTAATAAAATGAAAATATTTTAAGGGAATATAGTGGAGGATGTGCCCATCATATGTGTCAGGATTGTAAATCGGAACGGTCACTCCAGGCAATATTAACTTGGTCCACTTGAACTAACAACTTCAGTGTGTATGATAATGTTGTTACTTTTGAATCACATATCAGTAGAGCTAGGACAAAAACGCGTCTATTTCCCATATTCTCTTGTGCTGTTGTTCAGAAATGGTCATGCACTATTGGGAATACACAAAATTGAGCGGTAATTCTAATCCCGAGGTTTAGCAAAAGTCTTCTGACTCCGATTCCCTAAGGTTTCTCCCCGATATTTCTTGCGCACACTCAAATGGTTGTCACATTCGAGGTGGTGCTAAACGGGAACCGGGAAACGCGAAAACCTGAAAAAGTCCGCGCCAGTTGCAATCCGTACCTACATCTACAATCTATGTGAATAACATTGGGACCACGCGAGCGAACTCCACTTCCAATGATGGATGCCTATTTATATGGAGAGATACCTACTTGGACAAAAACATGCGTTTTTCGTAGTTGTACCAGATACTGGGGTCTGTCAGCTCCAATTGATTCGAACTACAGTGGTACTTATAGGGTGCACCACTGACTCATTCATGCATCTGATTTGAGACTGCGAAACCAATAGTAGCAATCAAGCTACCAACTCGAGCTTTCAAACTTCTGCGGCGGGAAAAAAAACAATATTACTCAGCAATAGACGATCAGACACTGACTTACATGAATGCAGCCGGCGATTGGTGAAAACCACTCTAATTCATAAGAAGCGTTGATGAATCCTCGGGGAGACTTATATTCCATTGTGAGTTCAATCCTGGCATTTCACACTATTACGGGAAGTATTTGAAGAGAAGAAGGATAAACTGGTACGCATAAAACAGTGAATCTTGAGAACCGGGTGGAACCTGTGCTAAACAGAGAGTGAACTCAGATGTATGGTCTTG
This sequence comes from Echinostoma caproni, assembly GCA_900618425.1. Lineage (NCBI taxonomy): Eukaryota > Metazoa > Platyhelminthes > Trematoda > Plagiorchiida > Echinostomatidae > Echinostoma > Echinostoma caproni. The sequence continues at coordinate 16,118 of UZAN01049282.1, read as the reverse complement.
TGCACGTTTCTGACGATTCGCGATTAGTACAGTACACAAACATAAGTTGACCTCGCCGGGTTTCTGTCTGCAGTAGGTTGGAAGCCCGTTTGTCGAGAACACGTACGTTTCGTAACTTTGCAGTTCGAGGAATTTGGATACACCTATCCGTCGTTGCTTGCGTGTAATGGTTAGATATGCAAACCCCTAATAACTCCAATCCAAGGCAGAAGTTCGTTTGGTGTCAGATAATTTGTTGAGCACATATTAGAAAGGAAACACAATATCGCGTTGGGAGAACATGGTACATTCTCAGCTGTTTCCCAATAGTAGATTAAGTGGAATGTTTGCACTCTACCGTTCCTTTGTGCGGTCCAAACCTAAGTTGGGTCGCTGAATTCGAAATGTGGATGACACTCAACCAGATCAAAATAGCTGTACAGTACCTAAATTTTCAGGTTACGCTTCGTCTGCTCTGTACATGACGAAATTGAAAATGAAAATAACGCAACCTACGGAGCAAGACTCATTTTCAGTTGATCGTTTTACTTCACTGATAAATGGTAGTTTATATAAATAGGAAAACGGAGGCAACAACCAGTTAAAAACCTAATTTGGCATCAACGTAGTTAGTTTGATAATTTGCCCTTTCTCCCTTTGTTGTTCAGACCGGATATGAAGATTATCAGGATGATTAAAAAGCCATGAAACAAAACCAGGGATTGCAAATGGAAATTCCGCTGGAGCCGCTGCTTCTAAGAAGCCATAATTAATTCGCTTAGGTTGTCGTCCACGCAACTATTTAGAGTACAAGACGTTCCACGGTAACCTCCAATGTGTAAGCTCACCCATGTCACCAATCGACTTGTTTGGCAATCACTCAGAAATTTTCCATGTTTATCAGAATGAAAGGACGAAATTCCATTTTTCACAAGGTTATTGTGTGTTGCTTACAAATTTCCTATACGGTCTCTTTATTTTAATTTTCAAAGGACATTTCTCATACATTGCAGAAAAATTACAGAATTGTCCTGGATAAAAAATACCATATTTAACACAAAACTTTGGAGCCGAGGTCAGTGCTAATTCACATTTACCAGAAAGCTACTCATTAAACTATGCGTTTATTCTTTTTTGTGAAATTTTTCTACTGGAGCCGCTACAGGTATTAGGCAAAAATTAAATGCCTTGAGTGACCTAAGCCCCGACTAATTATTTAATTAAGTGAGTTTTATAACGCTTGAATGTTTTCTGTGGCTTTGTTGAACGGATTGCGTTATACACAACTTTCGTTTGTAATAACGTAATGACTGTGTAACATCCACCCCAGCTCACCCCATAATCTATCCTATGTGCTCCAAAAGCTGAAAATACGTGTCACACTGTGCTATTTCGATTCCTTCTTGCAGAGGCAGCGTCGGAAATTAATTCACGAACACATTATGTGAATGATTACAAACAACCGTGTTTTTATAAGTGCAAATGATTGGTCGACACATTTCCTGACGTGAATATGCAATATCTTGCATGAAATTGGAAACAGTCTATTCAACGGGAACACATACACACACACAGACAACCAGTTTAGAATGATGACCCGGGATATGGTTTCAAAACAGGCGCACACTGCGTTCAATCTGATCAGTTGACATTTCCTTTTGTTCGTATTAGACCGAATTCATCGTGTTATGGAAGTGTTATGTTCACTAAGCAACTTTTACGAATCAGAAAAATGTGAAATATTTCTTACCAAAACATGACCTAGGGGGGTTATTCGGAAGTGAGCGATTCGACGTGCTTGGTTTCCGTACACTTATATAATCTCCGCCTTATGTGGAATGGCGGAACTCATTCCAGCATTTCTCACTGGATCACATTAGACGCCTCAACCCCAGCAGGTGATATTTTGTCAGCTTATAGCATTGTTTAATCATATTTTATACCGTCCAGATTGAACCATCAAGTTTCACCCCCGCAACCGGAATGAATGTAATCTCATCGATTAGCAATAAAATTTGTCGTTGTTTCCAAAATTCATATCCGCCCATCACTATTCTACATGAACACCTGAACAATTGATCAGATACTATAAAATACTAGTACAATGGAGAGCTTTCAGGTACCGTGTCATGACTGAGATTTCGGATAACTAGCGCGTGGTGATGTCACTTACGTCTACATTTCCTGGTGTTTCCAGTCAAATGCCATTTTCAGTAATGCTTGGATGGTATTGCACTCTGCGTTAGACAAGAATTTGCCATCGAGCTCTCATAGATTAATTAGTCTTTAAATAGCTTCTTCCTGTACGCAACCTAATCCATTGTCACTATTAGCTCATTTGTGCCTTCAATTGTCACATTCATGTATGTAAGTTTGTACATAACCTTTGGGGAATTTAGCCATAAAAGTATTCATCCTCCCCAGTGGCTATGTATTATGGACCTGTTCCACTCCATCACAAGAGGTAACTCAATTCCGGAGACAGTGATCAATAATCGACCAAATCTTTTTAAACACCAAAAACTCAAGTTTCCTCTAGAGGCGACTGACGACTCCCTTTTTTGTCTGATGCAGACTCACTATGTGCCGATCAACCACGCCCAAGTCTGAACCANGTTTCGTTTTCGAAAAGTTCTCCCCACAATATTCACCTTGTCAATGTTTCCCATAGAACGACTCTTTCCATTGTGTTATCTGTTCCATTTTAGCTACTCACCTGTGTTCCTCTTTATTCTTAATCAGTCGGTGCCATTTTAAATCACAGTTGCTCCGTAAATACCCTTATCTTTCCAAAGATGTTCACCTGCAAAAACTGTTTTGGAGACAAAGTGAACGTGCATACAAGTCTCCTATTACTCCAGCTTTCAGAAGCTTGCTCAGACTTATCGAAGGCGGGATAAGGCGATTAGATGTGTCATTCTTAGATTGCATTCTGCAAACTTGAAACAGCTACTACCTTTGGGAAGGCAAAAAGGGCTCCCTGTGGAATAAAAGGAAAAACGTTGGAGCATAGGACATCCTCACCAGCGTTCCGTTGGTCAGTCGATGCTGGTCACCCAGCCCACTGGGCACACAAACTCCTCAAATTACAATGTGCATGAACTACGGAATAATTGTCATCCTCCGTTTACTGCAGGCCCGGGTGGTTTACACCTAGCTCTTTTCGAACTTAGAGCCACATCCCTGGTTGTGATGATCACCAACATTGCAAGTGAATCACCTCAGACTGTCAGTAACTCAAACTGTCTCCGGCCGGTCAAAATCACACCGATTGCAAGACTGTTAAACTCATTTGTGTTCTCCAAATATTTTTTTCTGTTCCCTTGAAATTTTCTTCCCTAAAGGTGACCAAAAATGTTAATCCTAAAACCTTATGGCGGTCACTGAACGCTTCCAATGAGTGATTATAGTTTGACAGCTAGCCAAAGAGATCCATGTTGGGTACGGTCTCCAATCTTATTCGTTTTATCAGCAAGTCCCTGAATTACTTTCTATTATTCAATGGAAAACGACTCAACCTATTGCATACTTCAAATGCTTCAAATTCAAAATTACTTGATTTACCAACTTTGTTTTATTAGGGGATCACAAAGCACTGCACTTAGAGAGGCTTATTCCATACCGCTGGCCGCAGCTTTGGTAGGCTCTTATTGCGTTTGTCGTACATAGGATCATTTTCGACATCCATTGGCCATATGTATTCTGTTCATCCTTCTCATGCTTCCAAATGTATTGACCAATATATGAATACACCCGGCTGCACCAACCGGCTTGTTTCAGGTCTTCAACGTTTATTAATCAATATATACATATATGTATATTTGAAGCATATGTCAATGCGTGAGTAAATAATAACACTACGCTTATCCCGAGATTTTCGTTAACTAAATGCAAGTGATTGGAATTTCAGTTATTAGAACATAGGAGCGAAATATTTTTCTCCCTTTAGTATGCATTTATTGAGTAGGAATGGCCTCCTGAATCAGCGATGCAAGATCAAAACCGAGGATAACAAAACCGAATCGCGTGACTTGTATTCTTTCCAAAAAAAGTCATTCTAAATATGATACCATGGCCAGTAAATAGACTGGAAGTTCCCACGATGGATGCGTCAATCCGGACCCGTTAAGTTGTGTTTTGACCTTTGATATAAATATTTGGTTTATTTTTTGTGCATCACTTACGTGACGCTATTATAACACTTGCGTCCATAGGTTTGCATGAAGAGTTAAAGGGGAACAATATTTATGTGGACTGGAATGCAGAAACATATGGAACAACTCCTCCTCAAAGCTAACAAAACTTAACACTACTCGTTTCCTAAATGATTTTTAACTTGCTATTGGACCATATTAAACCAACGCTGAGTTTCAATACAAATACTGTTTGTGATGGTTGACAAAGAACATTGAACAGCTGTCTCCTCGTTATTCGATTTTATCATTGATGCGTTCTATTTATTGTCCCCGGTGGAATTAAATCTCATAATCTTCGGTTGTGAATCGAACCTCCAACGCTCTGAGTAACACGGCTGACGACCAATAATTGAACATTTGGTTGCAGTAACCTTCATAAGATTGTCTTTTTGTGACTGCAAGGCACCGAAGTCTGCGTGATGATGATGTTCAAAACATCTTCACGCAGATGTTGCCATCTGAGCTCGCTCGCATCTGTTCTATACAAAACTCCAATTTTATCAAAGTAATATTTACTTGTGGATAACATTTACTTGTGCACCCAGAGCTTGGAAAACTATAGGGTGGAAGACTTTGGCAAGCAAGGTAGCAACTATCACGGAACCTCTTTGTGACCACTGCATCATCCATAAAGCATTCTTCATGAACAATTTACCAATCCGAGAATCTGCACTCCAGGAACAAAGGACGAGTGGAATGGCCTGGTGTCACATGCTAGGGCTCATACATACCGTCACATTGTGTCTGTTGGATTCTCTGGTCATTGCTACTGTTGTGTTTTTTAAAAGCGATTGCTAAATTCTACCTGTTTTCTCTTCCGTTCTGAGAAGGGGAAACTGCAAATACTACTTGATTGTAAATAAAGAATGTGATCCTACAATGGAAGCTATGCTTGATCGTCAAACGTGAAATAATCTGACAGAATAGCTTCAATGAAATCAATTATAGTTTTCATGATAACTCGAAATTACACTAAGCTGAGAAAAATATCCACAAAAGAGATGTCCTCATGTATAATCTCGGATGTTATATTGTCTTAACAACCGGAATATTTCCCATATATAAACCGTCATCAGTCTCTATCATTGACCAAATAGTCTAAATTACTTGCCAATTGCTGATCTTCATGGGAATTCTAAGAATTACTTCATCTGAAAAATGTTTGAGCAAATTCCCTGAACAGTTTCGCTTGTTCTTGCTGCTGGTGTGTTTTGGACGAACCCCAAATGAAATAATTTACCTTCCCCACGCAAGTCCCAATTGCAATAATCTACTTGAGCGAAGATTATCTTTGTCGGCCCATTAAATTCCCATGGATCTGTGGATGCGCGATTCGATGTGAGATTTGTCTGCTCACCTTGCACTCGACTGCATAGCTAAGAATGTGGGCGATGCCTCAGTAATGTTCCGCTTTTCTCCATTCTCGAAGCCGAATGTCCCCGATTAGACAGTTGTGTAATCGTCTTTGAGTGAAAGTTGTGCCGAATAAACCATCTTCCATTTTCAACAGTACATGTGTATATTTCTCGATTACTATCACCATAATGAATAGAAAGCGGACAATGTGACATTGTGCTTCATTGTGACTCGTATGCTGATGATCTGTCTCCATTATAAGTTCCCCTAAACGGAAAAACTAGTAAACATGTATATATAGTAGGAGATTAACTTATAGAGCAAGGTATTCCATGGGGTTCAGTAGTCAACCGATTAAGGTGACTAAACCATCACCTCGGAATTTGTGTAATCATGCCCCTTCTCCGCAAATCCACCTAGCTTTCCAGTCTGACTGTGCCATATATCCGCTTCCCCCTTCGTGAGAACAACTTTTTACAACTATGCATAAGGAATATGAAATTAGTGAACGAAAAGAGATCCTAAACGATTCTAATAACACACTAAGCTAAGGTCGGAATAGCACGTGACTTGTTTCAGACAAGATGGTCGAAAAGTGAAAATATGTCTACGAAGGTTTTACAGGTTTCTACTCTTTTCTTTCTTTGCCTTCATACACATCCTGTTTTTGGTTTCAGTCTAACAGTTTAGCAGCGCTTACAAGTGGATTGAAATTTCGAAAGATCTGGTTGACCTAATAAAATTGATTGAGTTAGGGTGTTGTGGTTTGACATAATTAATTCACATTTCATCCCGGACTTCGATCTCTTTCGCAGACAGACGTCAGTTGTAATCACCGCACAGTAGTTTGGACAAAATAAACTTGAAATGAAAAATTTCGAACTGTTTTGGTTGTTGAATGCTTCCCTGAAATCAGGTAAAATCATATCATCCTGAAAGATTAATAGTAATATCTTCACTGACTAAATACCTGTTGAAGAACACTCATCAATGCATGAAAACCGGGGTAAAATGAGAATAAATTTATTCTCAGTATGCCTGAAGTATAGCCTGACTTGCCATGATCGAATTACCTGTGTGTAAAACATTTTGGAGAGGTTGACGATATACACAAACATCATGAAGAATGGATAAAGGAATGATTTGAAGGAAGCAAATAAAACAAGTACGACAGCATGAGTAAAAGTTCAAGCAATGAATCAATCGGGAACGCTCTTTTCAGGAAACATAAGACGTACCTTACCTTCATGGTAACACCGATGTCTGGATCAACTGACTGAAGTTGTACAGCCTTGCTTTCATAAGCTGAATCGTAATAGATTGGAAAGACGTTTAAATATTCTGACGCTCGTTCCCGTGAAAAAGGTCATGTGCGCTGTTTCTGGGTCAATCCAGTGTCGAAACTGTTGATTGCTTGTCGCATTACTAAATTGTTTGGGCTCCTAACTGCTCTTTCGCGCAGAATGACTGGACAATATATTATTATATTAGGCCATTTTTGGTTGAATGTTTCCTTGTGTCTGACGTAACGACCACTGCAAGAGCACGAAAAATGAGGGAATCGAACTGGCGAGAAAGATTGTTTTTAAGATGCTAAATGATGGGTATGAGGATGATACAAGAAAACTAAGAGCATTACCGCACGAGGTAAAGTTTGAAGTGAATGATATTCATCCATATCTATCGTTATAGTGGCAAAATACTGGAAACTGATATTTATTTCCAAATTGGAAGCCATTTCTTAAGACTTCGATCAATTCATATACATACTGTAGTTCCGGATTAGTGGTATAGCTAGGGCTGATATAGCTGCGATCGCTTCCAATAATTTTGGTTACAGTTATGAATAAAAATCGATTAACTAGGGCCTAAACGGGCCCATAAAGAATAAATAGTTCTTGAACAGTGACCCTAGTCAACGAAATCGACAAATCATGGAAACACTGAAATGAAACAGACAGCTGCTTAACTAATGGGAATGTGTTGACTGTGACCCACTGGTGGTGAGCCCAGCATTAGCTCCCTGTGTTGTGCAGCATCGTGCGCACATCATGTCTCCCCTTCTTTGTGGAATGCGACCACGGACAGCGAAAACGGTCGCTTGACACAGACAGTTGGTCATTCCACAGAAACTCACTAAGACTACCAATACAGCATGATCGATCTGATTTCGCACTGTCATATGACCTGCATTCCGTTATTTCTCTTGCTGTTCATTCTCACAACCACCGATTCGCGTGCATCAAAAAATCAATATCCCGAATCTGATACGTGGCCTTCATTTCTTTTTTTTCCTGAAAATCATACTGACGAAATTTTTTATCTCTAACAAACGAACAAATCGATGTGTGATTTGGCCGAGTGCGATCGCGTGCGCACGTACACACGTGACCACTCAAGTTCTGGATCTTGAACACTTGTGTGTTTGGGGACCGGGGGGTTCGATCCACGATTAACATACACAAAGGAGGCTTCAGATCTTTCTGTCACTTGAATTCATGTCTTCCAAGTGTTGTGCACGTGTGTCAGGTGTCCTACTGTTGTAACAGTTCGACTGCATATTTTTCATAGAACACCTGTTCGTGTTTGACAATGTACTTGTTGCATAACATGGTCACAGACATGTAAATTCTTTGTTCCATCGGTGCACAAATCACACGACTACATCGCTTAATGTTCCACGCAATTGGACTTTTAAGAATTGTAGCTAAAATGTGTACGATATCGCTGGTGTCAACCACATTCCAGTTTCGAAAAAATATCACTTCTGATCTGCATGAATTAAATCAACTGGTTATCCAAACTATATACGTAATCGGAATGTGTAATGGTAAAGCATGTTTAAGTGAATACATTTAAGATAGGATTGGTTTTTGACCAGAAAACTTTAGAATTAGAATAACAATAAGGATTGTGCATATGTGACTGATAACTTCAGAGTCTTGGAAGAAACATTTACAGTAATTGAGCCAAATTCGATTGGTTGGAATAAATTGGAAGTTCATTTTTCTTGGTAAGTGTATTTTTCCAGTCACAACAAGAAGCTACAACAGAAAGAAGAGGCTCATAATCGAGTAAAATTCCGAAGATATTTTGAACTGTCAACTAGGATTGTTGTTGTTATTTGCAAACCTTTTCCGGTGTTTGTTTTGTTTGTTTGAGTTTGGCCTGAGAGACGAAGTTTACTCAAAATCGGAGCAAACAGTTGGTCTTGATGATTGCCAAATTATAACGTTCCATTTATATTTATCATCTGAACTCTCTAGAACAAAGCTTCAAGAGCCAATACGATTAACTGCAACTTGTCCACTCTCATAATAGAACATTCCTGTCTAGAATATCACTTTGAAGTTATGGAGTTTTCCCTTTAAAACAGTTTTATTAAATGCTTAACCCCAAGAAGACTCCCAAAGTCTGTTTCATCTGTAGGGTGTTAAAAGACACTGGTTCGCAGAGTCAACGAGAATAGGAACATTCAGTTGATCATCTAGTCAACCGACCGCCGTGTTCCATGTCTTTCTCTGACTTACTCCTGTCGTTTTGTTCCCCTTTAACCAGGGCGCCAGTGAACCGCAGATTCAGTTGCTTGCAAATGAACAAAACGTCTGCGCAAAACCAAACGAGCTTGTTTCGAGTGATCACAGTGTTTTGAGTGCAGTGCATCCGCTCAATGCTAGTCACAGTTCCCTTACGACGACGACAGATTGATAAATTGAGCATGAGGTTTTCGCAATACTACATGATTCAGATCAACAGCAGTTATCATCGTAGAGGTGTATCTAAACAAACAGATGAATGCATTGAAAGTTCAGCATAACCAACTTCCTAGAACTGAGTTTAATCATAATATTATGACAATGCTTAGCTCTGTTGAAAGGTCATTAAAATGAGAAGGAAAGTTTAAAGTTCTCCGTGTGTGCAAGCTTGACGATTAACTGATTATTCCTTGTTTGTGCAATAAGTTGGCATAATGTTGACACAAAGTGAAACTGATAGCCCTATGCACAAACTTAACCAGGCTTATGTGGTCAAAAAGGGGTAGGCACTTGCATAGCAGTCTTCAAGAAAGGAATGCGCATCAAAAGTGCATCCATAGGAGAACGAGACAAGCTGTAACATGGAAAACAGATCAGGACAGACATGCCTGCAGCACCGCTGCGACTTGTGCATTCTCTGTTGAATGCGATCACAAACCTTCACGGCTACATGTTGATACGCTTCTGCAAACACTCCTGGATAGATTAGACAAGACAAAGCTCTCTTCCATCGTCAAATTCATGCAGATCTACCGATGAGAGAATTGCCATGACGGACCGACTAGACTCGAGTATTTCACTGACTGACACGTGTTCGTCTAGCTATGGATTTCTTCTCCTGTTCCTTAACTCATTTTGTCTCGATTTGTCTGTCTTTTCGACAGATCCCTACCGGCATAAATTTCTATAAAGCTTCTCCTAACCGGCCAATAAAGGAAACATGTGGCCGATGACCTTCATTTGGGTTTGTACACATTTTCTTTTTCATCATCTACTACCTTGGATTTTTTCCCTATTTTTATTCATTTACTTCTTAGTTTTATTCATTATGTTCATATTTAATCATTTGTACTTATCTATCTAAGCACGACAATTAGATCTAAAATTATTAAACAGACACTTTAATTTTTGACTTAGTTTCATGCAGACCTCAAGTATATTTTTCAATTGACAGTCTAATAAAGAACAACTCTCCATCTCATAGGTTCCAAATCTATTGACTGCTGAAGATCACCAATGCAATATGCGGAATCTAAAAGCAGTTTGTCAAACAGCGTAAACATATATGCGGTTCTCGATGATCTCCGTGGGTCTGTGATAGTGATACACAGATTTTCAGTTTCTCGCAGCCTCTCTTTAGGTAATTCAAGGTGAAGTTGTTCATCAAATTACGTCTTTTGGTTCTCCTTATCCAATTCATCCCTAGTGTAATGTTTCGATTCTCCAACGAACGATTTTGTAGCCAAGCATTACACTCGAGAGAGCATATCAATAACTGGAAGGAAACGTCAAGTAGCAGACGACAAGGATAGATATTGGTGTCAATTCATAACAAAAATGGATCGCTTGCTCACGAAGAGATATTTTTTCGGACAGACCGTTGCTCACCTTTTATCATCACGCACAATCCTCAGTGCATTCGGTCAGCCACAGACTCGAAAGTAATAATCTTGGATATTGTTCTTTTTAGACCTCATCAGTCGCGTATTTCCATAGACTCCTTTAGGAAAGATGTGTTTGTTACCATTGTACGAATCTGGTCCAACTCCACGACTCACAATTATCGATGAGTCAAATGCGCATTATGTGATAAGTAACAAAGTCGAAACGCAAGGTCCTACAAGCGACGGAAAACGGTGAAGTCGTGAAACAGGTGTTAGTTAAATCGGAATCTGCCGGATCCCGTTAAATATCAAATAGGTCATTATGTAAAACCTTGTGTGCTAATATATAGTACTGAGTAATCTGTCTAAAACAACTTCAGCGGTAAACAAGATATAGATGATACTGCCAAAGAATGAAAATTAAATCGGCGAGGGACATGTATCGCCCTTCAACTCTTTTGCTCTTCTCGTAAGAAAAGTACACTACAATGGTTCTATATGACAACTAAATCACATCATGAATTTTCTCCCTATGCAATTCCGATTTTCTATCTCAAAAGTAAAAGAAAGATGAAAAAGAAAATTTGGAAAATTGCTTGTATTAAACAGAAGGCATACTTTGTTACCCAAAAGTGATTGGTTGTTATTTTTTCGTAGTATTGGGCACCGTTCTTCTGAAGATTGTTTAAAGCACGTCCATACTAGGGGTGACAAACCATAAAAAGCAATAAGAATTTCCGCAACGTGCGTTAATTAGAGTTAAAAGTGAATAGCTACATCTGAATGAACCATGTGGGTTCATTACCTTCTACTGCTTTTGGCTTCCAGACTTGCTGAAAATGACCGCCAGCAAAGGACCTCGGTGCCATTGATTCTTCGCAGCTCCGTTAGTTTCCGCGTTTGAGTGAGCCTTGTATTCCCTGTATCTCAACGTTTCTCGAGTCGTCGTGGGTCGTTTCATCAAGACGACGGACAGAGAAATATCCTGTCTACTTCTGTACGTACGCAATCCTGATTTTTCCACTATTATTTCAAATTGCACTTCTTCAGTCATGATAATCTCGTACGCCGACTTGGACGACCGGGTGGAAAGAATTCAATCCAGCACTGCATATACTAGTCGTCGATTAGATCTCTCAGGATGATATTCTAGATCATGCCCAAATTAATGTGGATTCAGCCGTATGTAAACAAATGATCTGTATTCTGTGACAAGACGGATGTTGTGCTGTTGTGTCTGAAGAAGACTGCGCAGGGTAAGGCTTTGTAGTTCAAACTTGAATTCCTCTTTTTTATTCTATCACGTTGTTTTTACTTGCGGTACTAATTAATGAGCTGTTCTGCACACTTTGTGTTACTGATATATAGACTTGGCAGTGGGTTTGCTTTTAATCCAAAAACTGATTTCTTCTTCACGTATTGGTTTGTACATTGCATTCCGTATCAAAGTGTAAGTTTGCTATATTGTTTATATTTAATGATTCGTTTAAAATATATGATGAATATGTTTGGGATTTTAGATGCAGTTTAGGCGTTGATTACACACACACAACGCTGTCACCAAAGATAAAATCCAGGTTTCGAACTATGCATTTATAATCGCATGAACTGTAACAAGTTTCTTGTCACACATAGTCAGAATATTCAACACCCATTCAACCTGCACTTTTTCCAGATTATACGCATTCTCTGGTGGGTTTCAATTCAACTCCAATGAATTCGTGTGTTGGTGATTTGGTGAAATCCATTTACCGTAAATTTATCACTTCTTGTTTAATATTTTTTGACTTTTTCTGAGCACTTTTCTCTGTTTATTAAAGAAGGTTATCTACACCTGATGTCTGTTTAAAGAATACGCACAAAGTAATGAGAATCAGAGTTCGTATTTCACGTTGTGTAAAATTCAGTCAGGTTTGTTCGGTGAACTACAATCTACATAAACCCCAACTAGGTAACAGATTTCAAATTTGACCACGGCCAACACAAAGCTGATTGAAAGAGTAACCAATTAGTTCATCGGGCCATAACTCAAAATATTATTTTTGTACTCAGAAAAGTTTCAATAATAATCTTTACTATAATAAATAACGATTATTCAGTAATGTGAATCATTTTGATTTATAACCAATGCCATTTTCGACGCAACTGATTCTTTAGTATCAAACAAATGCATTTTAATTATTTAGTGAATAAATTACTCCCAACTAATTTCTCACTGGTCTTTCCAATGATCCTTGCATTAAGCTTCCACAATACCAGATATTTGTTTACATCAGCACTGCACTTAGCATAAAAAGAAGGCAATTCGTATGTTCGTTTATGTAGGGACAACAATTATCTGACCACAAGATTTCAGCTGTGCACATCCGTTGCCGAAAATCCCGTTGAAAACCCCATGAGGGACAATCAAATCATTCTCTCTGGATGACCACAAGCATCACTTAGTTGATCAAACCGGTTACCCCAATTGCTTGGTCTTCTAATCAACGGCCGACCATCTAACTATGACCACCTCAGGATGTAGACGATCCGCTTTGTTTGCGCAATTCGAAGTTATGAATCCGAATCGATACTATTTCGTTGTTTTCAGCGAGGTTTGTATTAGCTAGGGCGATTTTTTGGTGTCCTGTAAATGATTTGGATTAACCTCTTTGCATTCACCAAATGCTGTAGGGATATGAGATGCTCTGCATGTGAGTTACAGATGGCTTTTGTGGCTGTTCCTGCACTAGATGAAATTTTGCTCTTAGATTCCACTGGTAGCCGGCTCCCAAGGGTCGTATGTACTAGTGGACTTCGTCGACTCATTTGCTGTCTCCCTCAACAACCGTATAGGGTTAGTAGGAGACTTTTTGTACGCCAGCCTGAATAATGGGTTTCTTTTACATCTGAGAGTTTCGTTTCGAAGATTTCTTTGACACCACTGTCGTCAAAACTCAAAGTGATGATCAATCTGGAGGATATTCAGTTAAAATCAGTATCATTCATGCCATAACACAAGTAACTGAATTAAATGTAAAACAGTTGTTCATTAGGGATTGTATCACACTTGCAAGATAAGCTGTGTGAATCAGTGTTTCACTTGTGAATGAGGCGTCCTTAGAGGAATACTGTGCAGATACCAACCGAGAATCAGAGCCTAGAGCATCACACAGAATATTTGAAAATCCTATTGATGGCTGATGAATATCGCAAAGAATGGAAAATAGAATCCATTATTTGTTGGAGAAACAAACGACTTAACTGCTATGAAGTGAATTTGAAACCTTGTTTTGAAGTTTGATTCGGTTCTTGAGCGATACACGTTGAGCCCATCAACTGCAACCAAGCCGATAAACTCGATGGTGCTATGCTAACAGAGAGACATTTAGGCTTCAGCACATATCGAAAAAAGTGAAAATAGTGAATCCCTCGGTAATCAGATTTCTGAAGCAAAGTTGCACCCACAATTATTCCACACTTCGCGAAAATAACTTCTAACGCGTAACGACTGGAAACATTGGTGCATATAGCCAGCAAGTAACGTGCATTGTTCTCACACATTTAGTTACATTAATGTCCGAAGAACTTATCTGCCTTTAACGTAGGAATTTCACTTTTTTCGATCAATGCAGTTGGTGTGGAACATTTATTCGTGGAAACGGTGCTTCTGATATTATTGTATATATTAACTATATGTTATGAATGTGTCTTGCTTACCAATCCGGCGGCGGAGTTTTTTACACATACCGCTCTACAGATTTGATCGGGCTACAGTCATTCATTGGTCGATTGGCAATATCGCTAAGAAGAAGCGAGAATTTCCTGTTGTGTTTGAGTAATTGATTTGTCATTTCGTTGGTACACTTGCCTCAAACGTCTGGGGGAACCAGTTCTACGGGATCCGAGGTTGCATAATACTTGCTTATCTGTATAACTCAGTTGATAAAATTTTCCTAAAAGCAAACAACATGGGGAACATACCTGCTCTCGTTAATTCATTTTCGGGCATTTGCAGTTAGATGTATATTTTTATATAAGACAAAAATAATCGTGATTAGCTCATTAAGGTGAATGGGAAAGAACAATATTATCTGTCAAGTTCTATAAGAATATATGGAGAAGCATTTACAGGACCAAGGTCACTTCCGGAAATTTTCGATGGCCACGTCTATTCACATACAACGTGCCACATCATGTTACGTCATCACTAAATGATTGAGGTCACGATTCGGTGCCGTTTGTCCTGTATGATGGGGTGGGGTCAAGGCAACGAGAATGCGGCAAATATTTTCTTCTTTTAGCACATTGGTAGTTTCAGGATTGCGACTGCTTCTGCTTTTACCAAGTGACGTTATTGAACCTACTAGTGTTGTGAGTAGTATGTTTGGAGTGCACAAAAGAACGTGATTGCCTGTTTCTCTCAACGGTCAAAAATGAACTGGACCCTTTAGGGAAAATTACTGTGTTTAAAATGGTAACTACGGGAAATGTGCACCCACCGTCGGATCGTTCCACTAATTTCTCTGTGTGCTNGAAATTCTGAAGATCTGTTGTAAATGAGACATTTTATTGTATGTATGCCAATTTACCTATACCGGTACTATCGTTTGTGATAGATAACTCTGCTCATTCCTTCAATGTCTTTTGGATTTATAACACTAGGACTTTTACGGTGCACTGTGTAAATGAATTAAAATGTATTGTTTTCTATCTAGTGCTCAATGTTGGTGAGGTGGGCCACTTTGGCGCTGATTGTTATTTTCTTGCATCACAATTTCTACAATATATACGCAGGTGGTGGTTATCAGATTCTCGGGATACCAACTTGACAGCGCTCTAGACAGACCTTTAAAATTAATTTAAGTCCTTTTTCAGTTCGATGTATGACCGGAAACCTTACAGGACCTATCGATTTCCTCTTAAAGATTGTTCGACCCGTGTAAAATGTATCAAATTAAGTTGGTCATTAAATAGTAAGTACACTTCCGTTTATCATCATTAAATTTGCAGTCTAACTTGAGAACTGACTTTGACAGATGAACCGATTTTGCTGTACATAAATCTGGTGTATTTGCTGAAAGCCCGGTGCCTCATGATTGGACAATGAAATCTGCTGGCACACTCCGCCTACTTAAAGTTTTTAAGTAAGAAGAAATTTGAAAACGAAATTCGTGTTCATATGTGCTGCTCTACGTGAACACGGCAGTACCACGATTGGTTCGTTAAAATAGAACAACCATTAGCTCCGCCTTCAGTAAATTAGAATAGTAAAAATAAACCAGTTAAATTAACACGGGAACTATTCCTCTTATCCTGATTGTGAAGAAATATGTAATATTTTAAACAAAACAACAGAGTGGCGAACAAGCTCGCTGTCAGAGATTCGTATTCATGCCAATACATCTCAATATATATCACTAATTGGGAATAAAATTGTCATGGGAAAATAAAATAAAATAAAAACA
>UZAN01049280.1:9594-22476 GCA_900618425.1 Echinostoma caproni | reverse complement strand
AATTGTTCTTCCGTGTTTGTTGTGGATTGCAGTCAGTTTGTTTTTGGATTAAGACATGACCCTTTTCATGCCATTCTATCTTTGAGTTACACTGACGTGTACATGTGATTCACCTTGACGTATCCGAGACACGAGGCGATTGAAGAGTACTTAACCTCTAGAAATTCCATGAGTAGTCTGGACCGGGTTTGGTCGATGAACCTCATCGATTCGGAGTCGAATTGATGTTCTTCTTGATCTTCGTGAAGGGAGATCAACGATAGTGAATCATGACTGCCGATTGGTGGCCACACATCCTTATTGACAGCTTTTATCCAGTTTGTCCGAAATAGTGTTTTTGGGTGGTTCTTGCAGTTTATTCTGTAGATGACGCTGCTCTTGTCCCTCTCCGATGTTCTCTCCTTGGGTTTTGACAGAAGTCCCCTTAGACAGGCGATCGGTTTGTGGGCGACTTGGATTCCATTTGGTTTGAGTAGTGTGGATGAAGTTTAGAATTTGATCCGTATGTGTTGCCTCGCGGTAAACCGTTATCTCCAGTTTTCCTGATGGCGTTCTGATGATCAAGATGTCCAAACAGGCCAGTTGCTTATCCTTTCCGATCTCCATTGTAAACTTGATGCCATTGAATGTGTTTTTGATGATGTTATAGATTCGTTCTAGTTCCGACCTCTTCAAAATGACGAATATGTCATCAACGAGAGAAGACCACATATATAAATGAATGGCTACATGCAGAATACGGCCACTTCATAAGTACTGACGTTGTCACCTCAACTGAAGGTGAAACTTTGAAAACAATTTGCCAAGCTCGGCGAACAGGCCAAACGGGATTCAGTTCACCCGAGCTACGAGAACCGATTTTCAATGCTTTCTCAATAGTTGTCTCTTCTGCATCACCGTTTGACTATGCGCTGCGACCTTGAATTTCACTCTTTCTAATGAATAAATTCTGTTTCATGAGACAGTGTTTCTACTGGTCAATATCGCTGCCTCCACTGCTCAAAAATGAAAAAGTGCCCAAAGGGTGATTGACGAAATACAAATTATCATACCTTCAAAATGCGTATGAGTCATCTTTATAATTAAATTCCAAGGATATTTTTACTGAGACTTCTACAACTGATGTCCCAGCACCCGTTTTCAAAATTGAGAAATCGTACGTTTTAATGGAATTTGACTAATGGAAGCAGAAACATAACTGAATTTCGGTATATATACGTTGCATTTCGTGTACGGCAATATCACATTCAATGTCATTTCAGTTGAAATTAATTTAGTTGTAGCTTTGACAACCCTGATTGGTGAGGTTTCAGCATTTAAATTATATTTGTGGATTCAGATTTACAAATTCATAGATAATGAAGCAAGCAAAGGCGCAATTCTGTGGAAATTTTCCTTTTTGACAATAAGCAGACATCCCAGACATGGCCGAATAGAATTACGATAAGAAGAGATTTGTGCCAATAAAAGTTTAAATGTAGAGCGTGTGAATAATGTGGACAGAGCTTTTGAAAATTCATTATGCAATTGGTGCTGAGTGCTCTCATGAAAATGTTAGAGGGAACTGGTTGCATGAAACAGAAATAATCGGCGAAAACGTGAACAACTTAAGTCAAATCAAGTCAAGTCAGTAGTAGCTTAATGCACCCGGATGGGTGAATTTTCAGCCGGTTACACCATTTTTGTGAATGCAAATTTACAAAATCATACACAATGAAGCGAAAAGCAGTAGATATTGTGATTGTCAATGAAACAAGCAATGACGTAACTCTCTGGAAGCTTGCCCTTTGTCAACACGTAGATATAGAAAAACGGAATTACGATATGAATTGGTACGTGCAAAAAACGTTTACATCTTGAGCGTGTGGATGATGTAGATAGAAATAGCTTTTGCTAATTCGTTGTGTAATGGGTGGTGAGTGTCTGAGAGCATTTTGGCAGTAAAATTTTCACGTGACTGAGCTTGCAAATTGATCCTGGAAGATGCCACTACATTTAGAGATGTGTTTCAGAGATCTCGTCAGAAAATAAAAGTCTTTCATCCACGTGCCTGGAAAAATCACTGGACAGCGATACAACTAGTGGGGGAGCACGCATGCATTCACAAACTAAAAAATCCGCTTGTGGGGGACAGAACGGAATGGGAAATACAAGAGCTTTCTAACTTTACAGAATGTGTTTTGAACATGCAGTGCCCATGATAAATTGTGTGATAATGTGAAGCCAATGTATTTAACTATTGATGATTTTGGTACGGGTTGTTGATTGGCAGAGAGGATGGGAAACCTATTTGTGAGGGCTGGTTACGGTTTATTGGCTAACAGGGAAACACAACATTTAGAGACATTTAATGAGAGGGAACGTGACAAGGACCAACTTACAACGTTGTTCAGCTTGCTCCTATGTTCTGAAGTATTTTCAAGGGTGTATACTTTGCAACCTAAAATGAGATCATCTTCGCATTCAAAGCCATTCAATAAAGGAGGAATGGTAAGTTGTTTGCACTTATTAAAAACAAAAATGGGGAAAATACTGCAGATTGCAGAAAAGCAAAAGTAACTGGGCGAATAGAGGTGTTTTGAGGCACGTAAACTGCCTTCTATTTGAGAAGTAATCGCGGATCATTCTGCTAACTTTTGGATTAACACTATGAACAAGGGTGAAACACTAAGAGGTAAGAGGAACAAATATGACAAAAGTCAGGCTGTTGCACCAGTTCGATCAATCCCTGTAGATATTCCTATTCAGCGACCAGTTTTGTCCTTCTCCCGCATTCTATTGAACCTGATTCGCTGTTGAACTATAGAGCACACAGAGAGGGGTAATTGTTCTTCCGTGTTTGTTGTGGATTGCAGTCAGTTTGTTTTTGGATTAAGACATGACCCTTTTCATGCCATTCTATCTTTGAGTTACACTGACGTGTACATGTGATTCACCTTGACGTATCCGAGACACGAGGCGATTGAAGAGTACTTAACCTCTAGAAATTCCATGAGTAGTCTGGACCGGGTTTGGTCGATGAACCTCATCGATTCGGAGTCGAATTGATGACCTTTTTGATCTTCATGGAGATAAATAGGTAAGATTGTGTCACACATCCTGACCGCCTATTTATGTTCCCAAATCGTTATTAAAGTTTTCCTCCAGTTTGTCCAGTATGGTTGAAAGATCGCTACACTTCAAATCTCTTGGACGGTTCTTGTGTGCTGAACTCAAATGGTCCTATCACGTCGAACATTTCTTAAAGTCAGAAAGTTGATCTTTTATATTTCATGCCTTCGGCATCTGAGGGTGCCATTGTATATCATCTCCAAATTTATTTTCTCTTGCGTTTTATATCATTGGACCTACTGCTCTCCTGCTATCTTTCCCGGTCTACGGTCTAAAGATTTCATATTAATTAGACGCTCTCTGAAAAGCATCTCTAAACATGGAGCTGTATCTTATGAGGAGCTGGTTGATTCTATAGTCAACCAACTCTTTAAGGCGTGTAACCGTTTGTGTGACTCTATCTTTTCCGACGCATCACATCCTGTACACTCAGACCTACCTCGCTCCATTTCAATTTATGTCACCCGCAATAAAGTTAAACCTTTATTTACTCGTACCACTGCTTTTCACAACTCCGTTGTACCTTACCTGTCCCGTTTGTTGCTTTCCAGGGAACAAATATCAAACGAACTTTTACACCGTCTAATGTAAATTTTCACGCTGAAATTTTTCTTCATTTTCTACGCGTTCTCAGTGTCCTCTTCCTTATCATCTAAGTAACTATTTGTCATATCTTTAAACTCATTTTTAATGACTTGTATACCAAAGCAAAAGAGATAACATTCATTGAAAATTCTGTCCACATTGGATGAACAAGGTGCACTCTTTATTTGACTAGTGTTTAGCGTATTTGCAGATAACACTGTTCTATGGTTTTCTCTTTTGGTTTTAAGAGAATGCTACGTAGACAGACGACTTGGATTAAGTATGATCTGAGTAGTCGTGATTATATTTCCTAAACCTCCCTGATATTCAGCAGAAATGTCTTTCTTCTTTGTAAAGTGTCATCAACAAACCGACCACCTACCTAAAGAGGATTCTTGGAACTTACTAGAAGTCAGGGGCAACTTTTGTCCCCACAAGGACTCAAACCACACCATTTCGAGTTTGGCTACATGGTCAACACCATGATCTAGCGGTTCAACCAATGTAGACGATGGTTTCGTCGGATTACTTAGTTAGACAACCGAATCCTTTGCTCCCTCATCCTTCGGCCCTACAGGTTGGTGCCTGTATTGTATCAGCCCAAACGGGTTGACTGTTCAATGCAATCCCAAAGTGACATCCAAGAACTGCGACTTTTAAATGTGATTCGCATGCACCGGTTGTTGTTCACGCTTTGGATGGTCGTGTGAGGACCGCGGATAAATTGATTTCGTCTTCCGGCGGGACTCGTCAGTCTACCTGTGGCTTAGACACCGAAAGTATTTAGCAAGATCAATAACTCCGCGTTGCGTGAATGGGAGAGCTCCGGTCCACTTGTGAGCGCTCTTTGTGTGGACAATTCTTAGTGTTTTATTATGTGCTCACGAATTCGTAAATAACAGTTGATCTTAAAAAAAATCACAAAATGAACATTTTTAACGTGAAGTGCAATGATTATCCATTCGTGACGAAACTTGAACTCCGATTGTTTAGTTGAGTTCATTTATTTTCAAAATGTCCGTTGAATCATATTTAACAGCTTGCAGTAAACTATACTTCCACTTCATCGATGAGGTGTGACTTTATTGATTGATAATTAGTCAATGATAAGTTTCACAAATATAACAAATTTCTGCTAATCCAATCTTGTAGGTTTGTTACCAGTTAGCTCATAAGAAAGCTTTTGACTGTAGTCGTTTGTGTCTCCCTTCATTACTTTCGGGCCAACAGTAAACTGACTGGCTATCAGTGAAGACGACAAATGAACAAACCTGAGTTGGCAAATCGGTTCAGTCCTGGTATGAGCTCGTTGGCACAGTGGTAACACACTGTCTATCTGATGAGTCCGGAGTTCAAAGCCCTCACGCGACGGTGAATATACGCGAGTGATGAGCTCTAATAGAAGCTTAACTAAAGTCTAGTGCTTTCGTGGGCGTATAGTCAACAGGAAGAGCTGAGGAATTTGCGTAAACTCTGAAGGATGGTCAGTTCCAATCAATCAATCAATCAATCAAGTAACCAATCAATATCAGTTATTCCGCTTCTCACAATTAACTGTAAGTTAAATGCGAATGATATCAGTTAAGGTTGCATGATGCGCAAAACCTTCAATTATTTTAGTATGGCAGTGGTCAACACTCGCCTGGAGATCGAAAAGAATCTATTCTTTCACCACATTATCTTGTTCTCCAAATTAAACTTACCCAGACACTGTTTCTTTCCAACCTTGTCAATTGGTGAGTCGTCAGATGATTCCTGTTAAGATACGCTATCCTGAACCGCTGGTTCATCAACAAGTGCATGGAAATCCTTAATAAGTTATTTTGTTGTCTACGTGCAATCTATATGCTCCCCGGTTCCCAGGAAGTAATCTGTGTGGGGATAGGGTAATCAACTCTACTGAGTATCTACAGCTATTCACAGATATGTGAGAATCAGAATTATTCAATGTGCAAAACACACAGTGCTTCGGTCCGTTCCTACAGTACATTTTGCGAGCCACACATGCCTCAGAGAAACGGTCCGTTTCTTTGAATTCTTTAACTTTGAGAACTTTGGCGCTCGGTATCCGGGACACATTGCTCAAATCATTCGTTTAATGAAATAACCTAGAGATAGTATTTTACACCGCCCGTGGAACACAGTAATACCTGCTGCTAGTTTCTATTGCCCTGCCGTTTTCTAGTACAACAATCGAAACTTTCATTTGTCTGGACAAAATTACTAAACACTTATAATCCTAAGAAGATATGAACGGAATTATTCAAAATGTGGTGTGTTTGTGAGTTTCAGGTTTCGCTATACCTACAATGAATAATGAATGAATACAAATCGTCAAGTTTACGGTGTGTTCGAATACGTCGCCGCTGGACTTTCTCTCGTGTGTTGTATAGCAGCCAAGCGATTGGTCCCGTACCTCGCTTCTTGAGAATTCGATCAGAATAAATAGACAGGCATATTCACATGAAACTCTTGCCACACACTTGTGCTCGGAATCAGAGTTTTTCAAAGCTCTAATTTGGCACGGGTTCAGGTGTTCACCCACGTATCAGCATATAGGGATATAGATTGAGTACTAGATCCACAGGATTCATTTTTATGTATCTACCAAATTCAAGACCGAGTGTTGAAACATTTTTGTCGCTACCAAGTTCGCTGAGTTCTCGGGGGGGGGGGGGGGGGGGNGGGGGGGGGCGGTGTCACATTGTGGCCAAGGTAGTCCGATTGATTGTACGAACTACTTTTGAGGAAAAGCGATGGGTTTAGTGATCGAATGACCCCGACTTCGGCTGTTACGAGGCGACGTTGACGGACGGCTTGCGAAGAGTTCGCTGGTAACCTGTGGATGATTTGAAATGCGTCATCGTCAACCGGTATTCACAAAAGGAGCTAAGATTGCACTTGAAATGGTTTTTCTTGTGCCTGAACGCATTCTAGCCGGTTTGTGTTCCCTGATTCTGTGGGAAAAATGCCTGGTCGTTTGGTCTATATATCTTGCCGAACATGAGCAAAGAAAAAGAACAGGTGGTCATGGATGAGGCATGAACAAGCAATTAAGGTTCACGGAACTCACCGGTTGGCTCACGAGATGGGTGTTTAGTGAGGCGGCAGGAAAGGTTTGGGTGATAGCTTTTTCTTACTGTCGTGTCACTAGTTCACTATAATAATCTCTCTTCAATGGAACTCTTACAACTAGCTCTTTTCTCCCTACCGTCGTTATTTGCTTTCTTTGAGGTTTCTCCAATAAATTGTTTTCAAAAAGCGCTTTGAGTAATCATTATTTAGTAAAAATCTCGTGAAATTTTCTGATTCTTGGTCAAGACTGTCGTGCAGACAAATTCTGCTTGCACGTTCGGCGAGAGACATTGAACCAAGTTCCGTTTTACGCCTAACTGGTACGAAACTTGAAAAGTCAATATATATTGACCGATCCATGTTGATTTTCGATAAACCGATTGCCTCAAAATGCCCTCTTGAAGCCTTGTTAGGTTTACATTGTTGTATCTCGCCAAAACTATCACCGAACCTGATTCCACGATTCGCATTTCAACGATCCCAGTTAAGAGACAGTTTCAAACAGAGACGAGACTTTACTGGCAGTGCCAGGCGAAACGTGGATTGTGTAACAAAGAAATTTGTGATATTTATGGGTTTGATCACTGTCTAGACATTTTTCCAGAACGAAGTGTTACGTAGGCGGCGATGGAGCGAACGCGCAAATCACGTCCGTTACTCTGATGCTCACGAATCCAATACCATCGAGGAAACACGGGCACATTCACTCGGTTAGCGACTGGTCCCAATCCATTTCGGATTCATACCGCGAGCATTTTCAGGGGAAGATTGGGCTTACCGAGACAGACACGAATTAAGGTGACCTGACGGGGTTGTTCGCTTCGTCTCGTTTGTTCTGTCACGGGAACAAAGTGTTTCAGTAAATAAATAAACTGTTTCATAACCAAATCACAGCTTCTTTTAGCAGATACATTTGAATGCATTTTTTTTGTCATCCAATCCAATCGTTTTACGTCAAATATTGACCGAGAAATAAGATTTGCTCAGCCCATTTGACAACTATAGCAAACGCGATTTTGGACAGTTCGTTTAGCTTGATGAAAAGGTGGTAAACATGTCAGTATTCCGGATCAATAGGACACCATCCGTAGAATAAGCACCGCAGCTTGGTTCATATGAAAATGCCTGAACCCAATTGAATCTGGTGAAACGAAATCTCGGTGATCGTCTCTTCAACAAATCAAGTTCATTTTATTAACGATCGTGCTAAGCCAATTTATGTATGGAGAAGAAACTGGTCCAGCAATGCGGCATAAATATCCGATGTCTGATTCCCGGGGAGAATAGCAAGCTGGTGTGTTTCGTCCATACACAGAGGCACACACACACACAGACTGTAACAAAACGCTGTGGTCGGTAGACCGGTCGTTTGAAGGCAGTCTCGCTTTTATTACAATCACACCGATCAAAAAGCATTCGTCAGGGTTGTCGAGAATAATCATTTCACCACCGTTCAACATTATTGCTGAATTATAAAATATTGTTTGTCAGGAGTTCAAACCATGTAAACTGGATCCCTGTTGTCGATTTGATATAACCAATTCTTCTCCATGTTGCACCTCCACACTCAAGTGCAAAGATGGCTTCAAACTGCTTGTAATATCATTTAATTCGGCATGTAGGACCTCGGACAGACGGGAGCGAATATCTTGGTCGAATTCCTATGTTCGTTCTCAGAGCTATCTATCAACTCGGATTGATCCGAACTTACACTCCGCCCGTGGTCGTAGACGAGTTTTGACCAACAGTCTTGCTCATTCTCCGGTCTTTCTGTGTTCCAGCCCAGATTGTCTTAAGCGTGTACTATTCGTTTCCGTTTTCATCACGTGACTTATACTTAATATGGGTCATAACCGTGAATAGTTGGCAAACCAATTGGCACTAGTAATAAGAGTTTAAAGTTGTCTACAGAGTTAAAACGGTAAGATCTAGTCACGTGCGATTTCGCATTTTAGCCAAAACGGAGTCAGTCAAACTCTGTCTTCACAAGCTCCCGCCACCGAACCAGCTTTTTTATGTGCTCAAAAGCAATCCGTGCAAGCACTCAAGCTCCCGCGAATGGACTGTCAACACGTGATCCGCCATGAAACATCCAAGCAAATGATGATTGGTGACCAATTGGGATACAAACTGTTGAATAATTTAATCAATTTCCCTCCTACCCTCGTAAATCCATATCTGTTACTAGCCATGTGTATTGTTTTGTACTGGCATGACTGCCTACACTGAAAACGAGCATGTGTACAATTTGGGGGTTTCACTGTATATCTCAAACCTAGCCTGACTTAAATAACTTGCACATGGATTGCTGAACAAGAACAAGATGAAATTATTGACATTTTACGCATCACTGCAACGCTTTTTGCCTGATCCTTCGAGGGATAGTCACAAAGTTGTGAGTAGGATTTCTTGCCTCAGACTGAGTTTACGGTACGAAAACAAAGCAACTTAAGCGTCCGACAGTCATGTGAATGTTTTACTCCCCTTTCGTGCTCCAATTGCGCCAGGGAATGACAGAAATTACATGAATCACGTTTCATATCATTAATCACTGGATTAGATTGGGGTTTGTAAACATGTGACAACCCTAGAATGAATCAGGTTCTATTTGTGTGTGTGTCTCTCTCTCTCTGTGTGTGACTTAAATAGCTTGCAATAAGTTCTATCCTTACCTATGATACAACAATCAGGGTGAAGTTCTCAGCACTCCAGCTCCACTGAGAACAGGTTGTAACAAAGTTTGAAATGCGATAGCGATGCGATTTTGTTACACGCCGATCAGATACTCCTGTTGCGGCTCAATTGGCGTAGATAGCTGATCAGGAATAGAATAAAATTATCGGAATTTTGTGCATTATCGTATTAATACTCTACTAAATCTTTATTGGGGTATTCAGAAACCTGTATATCTAGGACGGAGTTCACGTGGAAATTCATGTCTCCAACTAAATTTTTAAAAAAGAAGGAAATTTAATTGGGCATCTTATCGTCTCTTAGATCAGCTGGCTGTTTTAAAACCCGTCTATATGCACTTTGGTTGAATTCCATTACAAGAAAGTGACAGAAATTACACGAATCACATTCCCAATCATTCATACTCATTGAATTCATCTGGATGTGTAAACATGTGATAACTACGGAATGAATCAGGTTCCACTGGCGTCTCTCTCTTTCTTGATTCACTGTTCACGCAACTAAAAATGATATAATCGAGCCAAACACTCCAATTGAATTTGTAATAAAGATGTAACTTTAATTAACTATCTAACTGTCTCTCTGATCGGCTGACTGATTTAAAAGCCGTCTGTGTGTGCATCTTGGCTGAATTCCACTAGAAAATGACAACAATACACGAATCCTATTTCTCATCATTAATCACTGGATTAGTTTGGGTGTGTAAACATGTGATAACTACGGAATGAATCAGGTTCTATTGTTGTCTCTCTCTCTCTTGAATGTGATGATTCACTGCCCATACAAAAAATGATATATTCCAGCCAAATATTGTTGAGAGATGAGACCCCCTGTCTATTTCGGTATGCATGGAAAAATGAAAGAGATCATCACTGGATGACGACGGTGACATGATCTAATCATCAAAGCTAAACAAAGAATGTGGGTGCGAAAATATCACCCACTAATTAACAGGGAATAATAATTCCACGGCGGCGTAAAACTGGATCGATTGCATCGATTCATGCCTGGTTGACTTAACGGTTGTCTGATGAAAGTGGCCTACTCAATTGTGTGGTACTGTAACGTTAGGCACGTGGAGCACGTTGCCGCCATTTAGGATTGAGTGTGAGTCGTGTGCATGTCTCTCACTGGACCTTTTGGTTCATGGTTATTTTGTATTCGCCCTGTTTTGCAGGTTGTTTGGAAATCCCCCCCCCTTCCACGGAGAACCTGTCGTCCGATGTGTCTCCTACCCGTGCAGTGAGAGCGTCTGTACTGGGCCACATCTACTACACCCCAAACAGGGTTTGATAGTCTCGTTTTTCATATATATAGTCTTGTCGCTCTCTCCACCCACTCCGCCGATGAACAGTTCTCTTGGAATAAATGGGCATTTTAGCCCCTACCCCCTCTCCGCCGTCACCAGAAGACTACTTTTATAGACTTTTGTGTGAACATAGTCCGCATTTCAGTCGACAATCTGATCGACAGAAGGAGTACACACACACACATTTAACCAGTAAAGCTGCTGACAAATCCAGAATAAATGTCGTGTCAATTTGTGAGGATTCTGGCAAGCCGCGGAACTGTGCACGTTCGGTAGAGGTTTATGCGACAGGATAATAAACGATATGCGGAACACGTGGATGAAAGAGAACGGCATTTGAATAAATCGCCATATAAAGGTTGACCGGGATCGGAGAGGGTTTTCTCGGCAATTTTTTTACAAGTGTAACACACTCTCAGTTTGTTAGATAGATCAACAACTGGTATAAAAGGCACAAAATTGTTAATCGATAAAACGTAACGAAAAATTCTGAAGTCCTTTCTTAGGTAGTTTAGCAAAAATCACTGGGGAAGAAATGAGACGAATATGAGAAAAACACATCGATAAACAAAAATCGAAATGTTTTTTTTTTGTTTAGCATGCAGCTGCCTAAGTCCTCGAGACTGAAATAAAAATCTAGGCAGTTTCTTTACAGAGTTTTGTTTTACAAGATCATTCAGAGTGACAAAAACCGGTTGAAGAAATACCAAGGCCATTTTTTCTTTTATTGTTAACTTATGTTCGCATGATTTCACCATCGCATAAACGTTTTCCTTTAAGAAGATTCCTGATGATACATCACTACCTAATTGATTTTCCTTTGGTGATTGTCTGCCAACTTTTAGACAGCATAGGATCTTTAACTTATCCTCTAACAATCTAACACAATCTAATGGTGTTACAATCACACGATTGATCGGATTCATTCATCGATCAGTCGAAGTGGTCAACTGTAACAATGGACGTGATACTTGCCCAGTTAATCCGAGCGAGAAACCACTCCTTGTCCGTTAGCCTTGAGTCTTTATCATGATGTCCAATGAACATCCACCGTGCACAGCAGGAATGCCATCATCATACGACTGAATAGCAGGTAACAATGGGAGCATTACATACACACACACACACGTTATGAACCGATGATCAGATAGCCTCGTGTCAGATTGAGGGAGTCCAACTCGCGGGAAATGNGGGGGGGGGGGAGTCCAAAGGAATTAAACTGTTCGAGGTCCTCGGTGAAGAGGGGAAAGGCGATGTAAAGCGATAAATCAATATCAGTGTAATACCATTAGAAGATGGTGATGTCTAACAACTGCTCCAATTCAAACGAAGTCAGTAGTTAAACAAATTTATCTGCTTTCTCATTGAAGTATTCTCCCGGATGATTTAAATACTGACCATTTAGGATTAATGACAGGATTGATTTTCTCAACATCTGACTAAAGCGTCGCACAGATGATTCTATTCAGATATCGCGGTATAGAAAATCGACTTGTAGCAGCCAGTTTTGTGCCACTCAAATGAAAAATAAAGCTGATTCACAGGTTGGTTAATAGGGCGACGAAAATATGCACTGATGACACCATAAGTGCGAAACGATCATTCATCCGTGATATTTTCCTACAACGTTTTACGGAATAACCGTTCAAGGGAGAGCATTTTAAACGCAGAGAAGAAGCCAGTCTACACGTCTCTTCCAGTCAAAGGGGATACAATCGCGGAGTTAGTTAGCCGCAAACTAAAAACTGCATTGAAGAATACTTTCCATGCGGCATGTGTTCGCAACTCCAAGACAGGATTCCTGCTTCTGTAATCTCATTCTGTGTGAACCTGTATACCTGTTCCTGTGGAGCAATGCATGTCGGCCACACGAGCAGGTATCTATCTACACGAGCTCGAGAACATCATTCAATCTGGCTGAACACTGGTATGATTTAAACCATTACAAGTGCCGTTGTTTCACATCTTACAGAGTCTGATCACACAGTGAGTGTGCCTGAAACATTTCTGTCCCTCTATTGTGTTCGCGGTAGGAAATTAAAACCGATTAAAAACCGAATCTTGGCCACCGCAGAGGCAGTTGGAATTCATCTACGTAATCCCCCCTC
>UZAN01049278.1:5429-22478 GCA_900618425.1 Echinostoma caproni | reverse complement strand
ACTATGATATTGTGATTCTTCATCCGAACCAATGTGTAAACACCCTATGGGATTTGTAAAAGCGAAGTCTTCGTAAGTTATATCCCATAATAAAAATTTGAAATTTGAATTTGTATGATCAGGTCAAGAGAAAACTAGAAATACGGGTAGTTGAATAGGAGAACGAATACCCAGATTAGTGGCTCTGGAAGTGCTGACCGGAGCTTGAAGTCAGTAACAAGGTGACAAATCCCATTTCATACAAGAGAAGTAAAAGTGCGAAAAATAACGTGGCAGGAGTGAAAAATCAGTACCTCGAATCGTGAATTGTATCATACCACGTTACATCACTGTGGTTTTGATATTGTCACATGTGCACCCGTAGAGACCGGTGCATGAGTGTTTCCGAGGGATAAAAGCAGTGATGCTTTAAAAAGGCCCAATCTAAAATAACAATTTTACCACCAATTCTCAGGTCACTCAACGATCTAGGGTAGGAATCGGCAGTTTTTGATTGTTTTTTGTATCTGCAGTAGCTGAAAACGGGATATTGACTTGAGTCTTGTAGAATCTGGATGTTTTATTGAACGCAGAGGTACTTATGCGACGATAATTATTTACACTAGTAAATCAGAAGTTCCAGCCCAGCCCGTCGTAAGGTTATGTTATGGTTGTAATATGCACAAATCACGAACTACGAATCAATAATTAGAAATCGAGGACGCCACGTAAGCACTGAATCACACTGGTACTAGACGCGAGGAAAAGGCCATAGGAATAGTAGTTCATTTATTGAAAGAAATCAGGAGTTTGAATAATATGTACAAAACAAGTTCATTGGTCATTCAAGCCATTGTCAATCGCGTGCTGGTATTTCTGGCGTTGTTCAGCTTCTGTCTAGGCCGCATGCGAGCGATACTGAATACTCCAACATCGTCTAGGAGGTCATGAGTTTGAACCCATACCTCTGCTGCCAAATTTCTCTTTGTGCAGCTGGCTATTTCTAGCTTCCAGAAAATTGTTTCTACAACCAGCTATTCAATGAAGGAAATAAAAGTGTGACCGTGTAGAGCACGTACATTAAAACTGAAACACTATTTCAAACCTGCGCCCAAATAGGTCACCTCATCCGTCAAACCACTGACACTATCGGGTTCCAATCATCGCTTAAAAACCTATCTAGGTCTGAGTGTCGCTCAGTTTATTCACAATAGCAGTGATAACCATGATGATAAAACGAGCTCCGAAGTCCAGAGTCAAGTGGATAGACCAAACGATCAATGTGTCCATTCGCAGGTCACGACAAATCCAGAAGTGTAATGGAAATTTGTGCCGTGGTTGACAAATAAATCCCCGTCACAACTGAAATGTATGAACAATGTGAGGTAGAAATGAACTTCGAAGACGAAAGGGAGATCCACAGAATAACTATAATACACCTACCGTGGAGCCTGCATATTCGCATGGACATGCTTCAGTTACACTGAGAAACCTAGATATACAATCTTACTGCACACGAGAGGTAGCACGACAGCAAGTCATCACGTTGACCTTAAGCTCCATACACTGATTGGTGTTCTTCCATTTAGCTCAGGTACAGTGATCGTGAAAAACCAGACGATCGCAAACAGAACTAATTGTTGTTTCCGGGTCACGTGTGATTTTTGTGAACGTGAACTGTTAGTTAAAAAGACGAGAACCCCAAGAGGCCAGGACAAATCACACACCAATCCATCGAATTGCACAGTTCACCATTACCAGAACCAAACAAAATGGATCTGTAGACTCGATCGACATGTGGCTAACAGAATAAATCTTATAGGCAGAACAATTTGCAGGCATTTGGTAGATGCATTATTTCCACGGCATTCAAAGTAAGCGGCAAACTGTTGACAAGGCTTGGAATGTATCCAGGAGGAGTTTGTTCCCAAAGGTATACAAGTATTCTACGGTGATGACCCGGTGGTAAGGTCACCAAGTTATCATCCCTGAGGTTGCGTGTTCGAATCCCACCACCACCACTACCGTGACTCTCCCCATTGTGCATTGTATGGTACGCCTTTGATTGGCCGATTCCCTCTTCCAGAAAGCGGTATCATTCTGTATTCAGTAAAATGAGATAAAAATGATAAAAGGAAAAGAATCTTGAAAGTGTCGATATTTTTCTCGAGATCTGTTCCCAGGTTGTGTTCAATGACGTTCCGATTTGGAGATCTAGTTGGCCATGATGAGCAACGTATAAGTCAGCAGCTGGACATACTGGGATATTTTTGATCTGGAAGATAAGCCTTGCTCTGTGTTCTGGCGTTGGCGTTAACAGCTGATTGATTCACCTACTTTAGTTACTTTGAACCAGTCACGGTTCCGTCAATAAATATCAGACCCCACATCGTAGGAGAATCCGCGATATACAGTGCGATTAATTTATCATTTCACATTGTTTCGTTCCCCTCACCCGTGACCTTCCGAATCTCCGAATCTCCCTGACTGTCTTTGCTAGTTGGGTAAATAATTTTTCGCGATTCGCACAACCTGGCACGAGACTTTCTTATCGCTGGTTCGTAATGTTTGTGATACTGTTGTTGTTCCCTGTTGTCTAACCCTGTAAAAGATGCCATTCCTATTATGCACAGTCGAAGTTCATTGGTCAGTCTGAGGACTCGAGGCGATCGGCTCGTGCTAGCTGGGTAAGCGTCACATTCCTTGCAGCAGCTGATCCACCTGGCGGATCAATGAATAAACCTGATTAATTGTGTTTATCGGAGAATATGTTGCGAACTCTATGCTGCATAAACTTTGCAGAGAATTACAACAGTGAAACACCGTTTTCCAATATCCACCCCTTTGGTGCAGGTGGTAGTTCATTCGACCAGCCAATGATTGAACCTGACCCGTCGTGTTCTTCGGACACATTGCGAATCCCATACTACCTAAGGGTTGTCAGAAAATCATCACAGGTGAATAAGTTAGGAACCGATACACCATCCTGGAAATTCAGAACGGACAATTATCTCCTACGACGACATTTTAACAACACTTGACTGGCCCGAGATACAGATAATATTCTTCTGAGTGGGATCGAAAAACATATAAACTAAAAGCTCAACATCGTTCAAAGAGTTATGACCATATAGTCAATACTATATTTATTATTATAGCTTGTTCATTTACTCGTCATCTGTCGATGAAGGAGCGTTTGACCTCAATTATGGTATTCTAGGGGAACAAATAAAAGCTTTTACTGACAGTGAGGGAATTCAACGACACTTATAAGACCCAAATTACAATGAGCAGAAACGGTACGAAGTAGCTGATAAAGAAATTTAAATGTACTGGAAGCTTATGGGACAAAAAACGTGACGGACCAATCATGAACACAAACAGGTGTCTTCAACGTATTGCGATGTATACAAAGTATAAACCTTGAATTATGATACTATCTCTCCGTTTATGCAACTATGTTCCTTCTATCATCAGACTTACATCCCTTCATCTGTCATTCTCAGATGAAGTGTAGCTCCACACGATATTGTCGCATGACGTTTCACACCAGTGACAGATTCATCGACCAATGGGTCATCCAAAGAATCTTTACCGACCGCTGTTGTTTCGACTTCGATTAATCATAGCACACGAATGTAGATCAAGGTCAACGGAGTACCGCTCCTGAAAATCAGATCAACTTATAGCGCACTTTGGGAACAGTAAGCGTAGTTTTTCGATTCACCGTGACAGCTTCTGAAATTAAACTTGAAATTATATATAGACAGTCTGATAGATTCATGTACAATTTGTTTTGGTAAAGAAGGGTTGTGTTTGCCGTTGGAACTACACCCTTTTGTAAACCAACATGTCCGGGAATTGTTTCAAGTTGTCGCGATATTATATGGAGCATTGACCTCATCAAACAGACTAGGGTCACACTATTCGAGCCGCATAATGATGCCTGAATGATCACCAAAAGGGCTTCTGAGCCTCCTGTCGAAGCGGAGGGGTGGGATGGAATACAGCAGTCTTCCTCAGTCAAAAACCCATGACGTATATTATCCAGGCAGCAAGATTTTTCTAGATAACTTGAGTATTAGTGTACCTATGATCGGTATGCGTAATTCTTGCTTCAAGATTGCGTTGGCCTAGCCCCCAGCCTTATTTTAACTTAGGAATTAATAAAGTAAACTAATTTTGCCATTTGGGCAGCTATATCTCACCTGGCGGACGCGTCTTAGATGAACTGCCGACACGCACACAGAGGGCTCTATTGGCATTTGCCAACTTGAGACACCTATGGCGACGCCGCGACACCCGGCTGTCCGTGAAGGGCCGAGTATATGCTACAGCAAGTAGGCCGGTGTTGCTATACGGTACGGAGAGTTGGCCATTACGGGAACAGAATAAAAACAGACTGTTGGTGTTCGAACATCGCTGTCTACACAGCACTGTACAAGTTTCGTGAGGAAACCGGACGAGCGACGTCAAGACTGCACCTTGACGTGGTGTGATGGCTCGTGCACCTCTATGATCCAGCGAGCTACACAGGATGGCTTTTGTCAAACCAGATCTTATCATGGCTGGAAGGTCAATGGGTAGAGATCAGACGAAGTTCAGTCTCCTGGTCCTTCAGGTTCGGGGTTCGATTGGAATTTGTGTTACAGTTGGTAAAAAAATGGTGCTGAAGTACAGTTCATGCAACTTCCTCCTAATATCCCGGATCTCAACGTGATTGAAAAGCTGTTTTCTGTCTTGAAGAGATAGGTCAATGCGCTACCTATGCATTGGACCTTGGAGACAAAAGTGCGATACGTAATGGAGCGCAACATAGAAAATGACTTCATAACAAAGTTGGTGGGTTTGACGCCGAAGAGACTCAAAAAAGTCCTAAAGAACAAAGACAGACCAATCGACTATTAGTGTACACAGACTTTACATCTTGCTTATTATCAACGTTAATTTGTTGTTGACAAAAACTGTTCCATTCTCTTTAGTTACCTCTTAACTCATCATGGTCTAGATCAACCACTACTGACAAAATGGGAGTATCCGCTACATTTTGAACCNACCATTCCATCTGCTGAGTATAAACGATTCAGGAAAATCACGGATATAAAGACTCGCCAAGACTTATTTATTATTAGTTTTGAAAAAAAATTACTTCAGTATAAATGATGTTGCCTATACGAACCGACAAGTGTTTCATAGGAACCTGTTGCTTCAGTTTCGATTAGACCTGTAACTGATCCAGATAAATGGGCCTTCACTTTGCTTCACCCGCTGCCTTGCGGTTAGGTTCTTGTCAGAAGTAAAAGCTTTGGACGAGAAACTTAATCGTTCTCCTGCTTAGTGGCTGGACACCCTAGCAGTACCCGTCCACCAAACCCCAATGCATACACAAAATAAAAATAATTCCATACTGCTGATTGGTCTTCGCGCAGGATAATCAGGACCGCGCGGCCCATTGCATCGAGCGGGCTGGGTAGTGATAAGTGGACTCCTGCTCAAATTTCCCAAACTTTGTTTAATTCTTTATCTTCAGCATCCAGCCCTCTCCATTTGCCCCGCCTTCTCTCTCTAATAGTCCCTTAGGTAGCTTGAATGTCGCTCACCAAAGGCATTGGATATCTCAGGAGTCAGTAGCCCTGAAGGAGAAAAAATAAGTTCCAACATAGCAGGATCAAAATAGTTAGGTGGCATCTACAACGTCAGCTTACGAAGAGCCTCAAAAAGGACCATGAGAACTGGTGGGCAACAATAGCTAGTGCAATGGAAGTAGCAGCTGCATCAGGGAATAGTCAAAGACTGTTCCGACTGATACGCAATACGGGAGGTTGGCGAACTGCAGTTGGGGAAACAGTTTGTGATAAGATGGGACAAGCTATTCAAAATAGGAATGGGCGGTGGTGACCAAGTGGTTAGGTCACCAACTTGTGACCTGGGAGACCCGGGTTCGAACCGATCCACCGCCGCCCGTTTTCCCTATTTCTGTAATTTCCCAGGCAGCCTTTGTACGGCCGCGACCCCCTTCCTGAAAGTTGACTATACATTTGTATATTCAATAAGTAAAAAAAGGAAACAAAAGGCATTACACAACGACTTGATCGGTGGGCAGAATACTTCAGCGAACAGTTCAGCTGGCCTGCCGCTAAGCAGGTTACCTCAATTGCAACTAAAGCCCCTTGGGTAGTGTCGTGCGATCCTCCAACGGAAGCAGAAGTTCGGTCTTGCATTCAGGCTCTGAAACGAGGAAAGGTAGCAGGACCAGATGAGCTTCCTCCCGCTCTCTTCAAGATGGGAGTCGATAACCCCGTAAGCTGTACTATTACCTTACTGCGCAACATTTGAACGCAAGAGCGGATTCCTTCATATT
The DNA here is from genome assembly GCA_900618425.1 of Echinostoma caproni. Lineage (NCBI taxonomy): Eukaryota > Metazoa > Platyhelminthes > Trematoda > Plagiorchiida > Echinostomatidae > Echinostoma > Echinostoma caproni. The sequence goes on along the minus strand of UZAN01049278.1, from coordinate 16,138 downwards.
GGGGCGAATCACTGATCGTTCCCATTTTCAAGAAAGTATCTCGCAAAGATTTCGAAAAACACCGCGGGATCAGTTTGATTCCAACCGTCACCAAAGTACTAGACTCGGTCATACTTCGATGTCTGACTCCTTTAAGAGAGATTAACATCCGTGAACAACAAGCCGGATTCCGGCCTGGTCGTGGATGTATTGATCAATTTTTTACATTACGCCAGGTCCTTGAGCTGCGTCCCACCCACCGCCGACCAACGATCGCAGTGTTCCTTGACATGGAAGCAGCCTTCGACTCAGTTGACCGCAAAGCTCTGATGGGCTGCCTTCTTCGAAAAGGAATGCCCCAGAAGTACGTTAACCTACTGAGGTCATTGTACTCACTCCGATTGTGTAAGGGTCCATGATGAACTAAGTAGGCCATTCGTCACCAGCAGCGACGTTCAAGGATGTCCCCTCGCCGTTCCTGTTCGATTTCGTCGTAGACGAAATACTCAGTGGTCTCCAAAACGTAGTTATTAAATGGGCTGCTGGAGAAAAGCCGTGCGATTTAAAATACGCCGATGACGTCGTCTGTATGTTCGAATGTATGGAGGACGCGCAAAGCACACTTGATAGAATGACAAGTGCAGTTGCCACATTCGGTATATGCTTTGCACCTTCAAAGTACAAAGTGATGCTGCAGGACTACGTTTCGCCTACTTCCGCTCTGACACTAAATGGTCAGGAATTAGTTACGATGGATTACCTTTCCTACTTAGGTAATTGCGTGACCAATGAGGGTAGCGCAGCAAAGGAGATAACCGCCCGCATTTCAAAGCCTCGAGCAGCATATGCAGAACCGAAACACCTTTGGCGTATATACGACGTTTCACTGAAGTCAAAACGTCGTATATATTGCGCTATCGTTCGTTCAGTTTTGCTTTATGATTGTGAGACCCTGAATTTTCGAGTAGAAAATATCCGTCGACTGGAGGATTTGAGTATCGGTGTTTACGCAGTTTAGCCCATGTAGGAAAAAGCGAAAGGGTTAGTAACGTGGAGGTGAGCCATCAGGTGTTTGGGAGTATCGGGTATAAACCTGCCAGCACACCGAATTCAAATTAGTAGACTTTGTTGGCTAGGGCACATATTGCGTTTGTCCAGCTGTTGTCTGCCGCACCGCGCTTTATTCGCTGTAGACGCAGCGGGCTGGAGGAAACCGCGTGGAGGTCAACAGATGACGTGGAGACGAGGCATGAAATGCACAGAGCCATTAGGTAGAGCAGGTGTCTCTAGCCTTCCAGGTTAGGGTCCGAAAGACTCCAAAACCGGTTGGTTGGATACATTGAAGTATATGGCAGCGAACCGACAGCAGTGGCGTTCTTGTTGTAATTTCTTATCAGGAGTTCGATTGTGCACTCTGTATTGATCATAGAAGTTCACCTTCCCCCTCCCTCAAAATAGTTCCACCTTAAATTTTACCACTAACCTTGTGTGCATTGCGAGTTTGGTTGCGATCAGTGAAGTTCGCTTCAATGTATTTCGCTGTACGATGATGATTTGGCCGACGTCAGGCGCAGAGTTTTAGGTAATCGTGATTGTTCACAGGACCAAGTGGTCGACCTCCATAGATTACGCTGGTTGGGACGTACTGCGCACGTCACCAGATAGGTTTCCACGGTAAGCGATGTTTGCCGAGGCAGGTGGGGGTGGAAAAAGGTCACGGACGGTCAAACGAAGACCTGGTATAAGAGTATGAAAACCCTGACCGGAACACAGGGTCACATGTGTCCCGTTACGCTCCCTGGATGGGGACCCCGAGATCATAAGGGTAACCGGTCGTTAGAGATTCTGAGTGATATTTCTGTGTCGCAAACAGTAGCGTTCTTGCATCTACTCAATATTCTTGCAACCCGTCTCTATGAATTCTCTATCTTCCTCTCGAATTCGCTCTCAAGATTCCAATCTTCCAATCTGTTCTTTTATCCAAATGAGCAGCCAAAATACAGCAACCCAAACTGATACACGAAAGTGCATGGGTTGTAAAAGCTGAAACTGACATGTCGATCATTCGTCCAGCGTGTACGTTCCCGTCTGCATTGTATGCATTCCTCTACCTACCTCTGAACAACGACATTGTGCAAAAATTCTCGGACACCAATGGATTATGCTCAACCGATACAGGCATCATTGCTGCCCAGATTCACATGCATTTAGCGCGCTTCTTGCAGATTACATTCCTTTTCTCTATCATCACTAAGTAAGCACCAACCCAATTTCTACCCTTTTAGTACCGCATAATCGAAATGATCATTTAGATCAAACATGATAAACAGAATAAGATATCTACTAAACCAATGCCTTTTTCAATACTGCAAAAATGGTTGTCAAAATATACCGCACATGATAAGACAGTTGCGTAATCTTATAGGAAATATTGTGCGCGAACATGGAAATTTTTTGAAAATGGAAGTTCTCTTCAGGTCTCTTCAAAGAGTTCTGAAGCAGAATAGAGATTCAGTACAGTTCATAGTAAACATTCGGTTAATGAAATGGGGGAAGGTTTCATGCGCATAGTGCAGGATACTCGGGTACCTTGCTTGGAAACACGGGAAACTTGAGTTGTTAAAAGTATAGTATAGTATGTACAATGTACAATACTGGTCTTTTCTCAGCACCAGCGCAATGAACTGAACGAACCCACTGCTGTTTACTGCTCAATTATGCATGCTAATCGTGACACAAACCTATCGTCACTCACGGACTCACTACATTCCACAGGCTTTGAAGAGAGAAAGAAGCAGTATTTCAGATGAAAGATGTTGTACACACACAGACATATAATCTGTGAAAAATACTCTGACCAAGTCACATCTGATGAACGACGGCAAACAGCAACGGATATTTTTGCTTCAGACAAGAAATGCAGTGGGTGACTGTTGTTGTTGAATGAACATCATTTCAATCAGAAGTCTTTTCATCGAATATACTGTACAAAGTGCTAAGCAGTGCTCGATCCGTGTCCGGATCACCGATAAGTTTCATTCCCAATGCATCACACGTGAAAGATGGTAACCGGAGAACCTCGTCTGGGATCGATTTATGAGTCCCGGTGGTTCCGGAAGCCGATTCATTACCACACTGTTGATGATTGTTGGATGAAACAGCGTCTGAACTCTGAGCAGTTTCACTATCCGGTCGAAGATAGGCATACTTATCTTTGGCTCGTTTCGGTCTGGACAAGAGGCGCTTGTCCACGGGTAGAGCGGATCGTCCCGAAGCGAGGTCGAAATCCCACTCGCGCAGTGTCTTGTGTACATCCAAGTTACCTGGAACACTCACGTATCGGACACGTTTTCCAAATATGGTGATCTCCTGTAATGCACATAAGGAGGTATGCGAAACAACTGACAACGCGCGATTTCTGTACGGGGCTAAGACATGCAAATGTGCGCACAAAATGTTCTACTGATCATACAGACTCACATAAGCGTGTTTTGCTAATGATTTGCACCAAAAGAAATATCATAGAAAATAAACGGATCACAAGAATGCAATTTTAGAAACCATTTGCAACCGATTTTAAAATGTGCAAAACAATCTGTACGAACACTTCACTTGTCTCGATGATTTTTGGGTGTTTATGGGTGAATCGCTCCCACTTCAGGGTGGATGAATCGGAGACCAATTTGGAGAGTATGGCACAAATGAGGGGGCTTTCGTATAAGCACCGGTGCTCAGTAGTCGTTGCACAGCCAAGCTGGAATAGAAAGTACAGACAAACATGTCGATCTACATGCAGCAGGCTCTGAGCACTTCATGTGTTTCGGTAGGTACGTATGATTTATATAGTCTGTAGAAGAGAAACTTTGGAACGACATATGAATGAGCGAAAAATTCCGATGATACATCGGAACCGAATTAACGAGTTTTTGCTACCCAGGTCCGTAGTAAACCCCTCCTAATCGAAAGTGGTGAACTTTAAAGTGAGCCTCCAATAGTGGTGAAACGCATACGGTCAGAAAAGCTTTAGGAAAAATAGGACCAAACTGGCTCATGCGAGTGACGAGAATCGCGTTGCATTTCCGGGTTCCAAGGTCTAAAACGGTCATTACTGATGATAGTTCACCAAATCACACTGTAATGTGTGCAAAACCGAAACGGGGTCATGATCACCTGTTTACCCCGAGGGGGCAAGGACAAGTTAGCTGGTCGGTCGGTCGATAACGCGAGACTGCATGTGCGCGTGACGCGCAAACCGAACTACAGAGACAAGGTTAATCACATGCGCACACACATACCTCCAGTGTGATCGGTTCGATTCGATCCTTCGATGTGTTGGCCGGTGTGACCAGAACGCCTCCGGTTAGGNCGAAGATAGGCATACTTATCTTTGGCTCGTTTCGGTCTGGACAAGAGGCGTTTGTCCACCGGTAGAGCGGATCGTCCCGAAGAGAGGTCGAAATCCCACTCGCGCGGTGTCTTGTGTACATCCAAGTCACCTGGAACACTCACGTATCGGGCACGTTTTCCAAATATGGTGATCTCCTCCAGTGTGATCGGTTCGATTCGATCCTTCGATGTGTTGGCCGGTGTGACCAGAACGCCTCCGGTTAGGACGAGATTTAGCATACCATCGCACGATTCTAACCGCCCTGTGACTTGGCTGTCATCTAACAGTGTGACACGAACGACCTGGCCGACTAACGCGGCCGGAAACAATGCGAGCAGGGACGAGCGAAGACGGTCTTTGGCACGCCAATTCTCACATGCCGCGCGATTATCCAAGGTCGCCTGATGAGAAATGAAACAAAGAACTAATCAAATGAACATATTTGAATTAAAAACGCGACCAAGTGGTCGGCACAAAACATTTATATTATCATAATTTCACGCACGCTTGAGTTCAAACTGTGTACCAAACAAATCACGGTATACTTATCTTTATGAAAAGAAAAAAGTCCATGATTTGCTCGAGGACATGACACTTAAATTTGCTTCGGTGAATTCTATCAGAGAGTTCACAAACTGAACATTCGGCTAGCGAAAGCCTGACCCAAAAGGCAACAGGGCGATGTGTGAAAACCGCGTTCCTTTGGGGGTCGGTGTCCAGTGCATTGGATTATACGCCCGTTGGACGGGGTCAAAGGTCCAAGCTGCCCAATCGAGCTGGTGACCATTATCACAACCAGAGAGATGTGTGTGGTTTGTACGCCTGTTCTTGGCTGGTTTCGAATCTGGGTCCTCAGCCGACTCCCCTAGGTGAACTCTCAGTGGTTCAACGACCCGGTTATAGCCCTGACTGTTGGCTTTGGTGGGAAAACACCGCCGCCACGGAAAGGTAGTGAGTAGGGCTTTCCCAACAGAGGCTGTTTGAGACACTTGGCCGTGTGCTAGTATTTCGTGAGATGCAAGCGAAGGGTGACTCGCCACAACCTGAGACACCCACCCTAGACCATGCTGAGGCTTTCTACACGAAATACAAGAAACTGTACGGATCCAAGTGAAGTTTTACTAATGACGACATTTAAAACGTACACTGTCAAAACAAAAGACAAAAACAAATTAAACTTAACGAAGTATTTTAGCTTATGAAGCACGCCGTCCTTGGCGTTTGATTGGATATGGTTCAAACGTGAGAAGGCAAATAATGAATCCGACACTGATCCCAACCCATATCGGAATTCCTATCCGATGACACCACCGGTTCGGTATCAACCATAGGGATGAGTGAATAACCAAATCAAGCCAGGGCGGAAATAACATTACCCTGGGGGCAATAGACTATCAACAATGACAGGTATTATAAAACAGTTTGGACGAGAGAACAACCCACCCAGGTTGTAAGACAAATAACAACCATCAGGATCGCGTATTGTGATACAAGTAACGAAAACTGTACAACCACACGATGCCTTGTGCAATCCTCATAGCGCTATGACTAATTAGATAAACGCCAACCTGAAACAGGCAAGAAGTCAGTACTGCACTAACCACAAACAATTGGAAGATTACAAGAAAAGAGGATATTGATTACCGTTTTACACTGTACACACTGATGGTTTGCGTCTGTATGTCAATGGAGGAGAGGTGCACAGGTAAGCGTTTACAGTCTGCATACCACTGGATTTGATTTGGGGCAAAATCTATCACTATCAATTAGGCCCCAGCCAGCCAGGTAGGCGGGAAGGAATGACTGGCAAATGATACCGCCAACTTCTTCGTGCACACATCAAATAACAGAGAGACTGCCACGATGTCTTTCAGCCATGCTTGGGATTCGCGAACAGTGAAATGCATGTGAGACGGTGAAGACGCAAACGTAATACATGAACAATTGCTGGAGGTGGTGTGGTATAACCGCTTCAGCTAAACAAGGACTACCTACACATATCGTCGAACCTCGTCATTGCCAACATGGTGGTGAAACAAAAAGTAAGCGATTGTAGAAACACTTTCATATTAGTATTGATGCAGCTATTCGTATTTCCACAGAGCAAAGCGAGTATCAAGCACAGCTATTTCACTAGTCAGGAGGATCAGCCCAATTCGCACGGCGGCATATAGAACCCCATGACAGCGTAACATTCGGTAGCATTTTTTCAGCGGAAATAAACAAATATCGTACCATGTCAACTTGATGCCCCAGCATTTGGATCTTAGAACAATCTTCATTGTTGAGTTAACCATAATGGCTAATGACGGAACTATCTGCACCCTTGGGGTTGCATGTAATCATCCCAAACCAGGCACGTAGGAACCAATCGATTTTCACACAAACTAAAGAATTCCCATTTGAAACTAAAGAAACTTGTAAGGTGGGAAAAGAACACAAGTGAGCAAAAGACTGGGTGCAGTAAATCACGCACGGGTGGAAACAGTTTTGTAAAATCGGACTAACCACAGCATGATGAAAGAGAACTTTTGAATGAAATTTTAATGTCAAAATACTAATTTGGAGAGAAGGGTATTCCTTACGAGTAGTGCGCTGCTATGGTTAGAGGAGGACTGTTTGATAAAGCCAATGGAGTCAGAGAAGGACCCAAGCAAATCCATGTGTGTGCGCGCGCGCACATACACACACACGAGATAGGTGCCAGTGTGTGCACTGGTTGTGCAACACAGGTTGGCTGGGTCAGATGAGTATTCAGAACACAGTCCTTGGTCGATATGTCTATCCCCATATGCTAGTCGGTCAATATCGGATTGAACAGAATAACATTCCAATTTCGGTTGGCAGTCAGAGCACATGCGAATCTACGAGCGCCATCGACAGTACGATCGAGAAAAGGGACTAGGCGCAAAACACCCTAATCACCGAAACTATCCTAGCTACCGAAAGAAAGACAAGAAGTGTTGGTAGCCTGTTATGATTTCCAGAACACGTGATGACTGCATAACTCGGTGCCCCCGATGGAATATAAAAACGATAAAACGTGTGCATCGACATCAGGGACAATGGTGCAAGGACTGCCAATGACCTGTTCGGTTCATTAAACGGAACACAGCACAGTTTAAGCTTTTTCGGTCAATCGGGTTACACGATAAACACAGTCCGATCACAGTCGGAACATGGAGACTAGAACAGAGTGGTGTCCCCAGCCATAGCTAACTTGGCAAACAATAGCCGTTCCCACACCAGATCAACGAAAAATAATCATTTACTGGAATTGGAGTAAAACTTCGCCAGTTAAACTGGCTTCCCTGTCCATTGTGGTTTTGAAAGAGTGCTTTTCGTTGTATCACAACTTGCCTTTGGGAAAATAAAACAATTTAATTCGATCACCCTTAGTGTTACCGTAGTAGGAATGCTTTGTCTACAAACGTGCGAGGCAAGAGGCACAGTTTATCACGGTAGTGGCCCGGTGGTAACGTTACCAATTATCACCCCGGAGAACGAGTGTTCGAATCCCACCACCACCGCCTGACTCCCCATTTGTGTGTGTTGTATGGCAGCCCTTTGATTGGCCGCTTCCCCCTTCCTGAAGATTGTATCTTTGTCTATATTCAATAAAAAAGAGAGTAAAATGAAAAAGGAAAAGAAAGGATACCTAATCACGCACAAGGTCCAATCGGGCTCCAAAACCAAAGGAATTGTGCGGGAATCTTCATCGTACACTTGGGTTTTTCTCTACATAAAACCTGGTGTGCATAGTCACCACAGTTACACAGAATCGTTGTTCGATTCTGGGGATCGACAAAACACGTTCAGGAAACGGGCGTGGTAAAATATGCATACATATGACAACGGCAGTAGTGTCGTGAGCCGGACGAAAAAAATTGAGGAGGTTCAAAGCCAGGATGCTGTGAGGGTGAGCGTCATGGAATCGGTTCGATTTCACCTAGTGCTCCTATATTCCATAACAAACCTAAGACAACCCATTTGACTGAGGTCAAGGACGTGACATTGACCACGGAGGAAATACGGAATATCGAAAAGACCGGGCACTCAATACACAACGGGTTATACTACTTGCACTTTATAATTCATGACCTGGTGGTGAGTGCATCGCACACGGTAACGAAATACACTGATCTCTGCCAACTGATGTAACCAGTTCTGGTTTACTAAATCGGTTATATCTTGCAAACTGAAAAAGATTTCAGCATAAATCAAAAAAACGGGATACGGTCAAAAGAATTGTTTAACTTCCACACCTCAAACGACAGAATAACAGAGAAACATAGCGCATGCCCGTCTGGACTGAGGCGAATTCGTTGAGTTCAGTGAGTTTCATTTTACTGCAGTGTGGCGTATATGACCAAAACCAGCCACCACTCCGACCGAGATAGGTTGATCGCCAGAGCAAATCAAATTGCGGCCGAAAAACCTGTGCCACCGTAGACCTACGACTGCAATGTTGCTTAAACTAAAAGGAGCCATGGACTCGTTTGACCGCGAAGCCCTTGTGGGTTCGCCTCTTCCAAAATGATTCCAGTAGATGCATGTAAACCGCTGGAGCTCTTTATATTGCGATAGTTTATGCAGCTTGATGGCCTATGACGGGCTAAGCAGATCGTTCGAAACCCCAGTAATGGTGTTCGTCAAGGGTGCCCTATTTCGTCATTACTCATCCATTTGGTTGAAGACGAAATACTGAAAAACACACCCAGTGTACAATAAAATGCTACTACTGATTCACTAGTTAGAGAAAATCCGTGCGAGAGTACTGACGATATCGTTTATCTGTTTGAAAGTATGGAGGATGCGCAAAGCACACTTGACAGACTAGGGAGTTCTGTTGCAAAGTGATGCCAAAAGATTGAGTGTTAGCTTAATTGAAACCTGATGGGCAGGAATTGGTAGCATCTTCTATTTACGCAGTTGCGTGACAAATGATTATATATATATATATATTATTTACACAAATCTGACTCCAGGTTGTGTGCTAAACAAATCACGGTACGACAATCTTTATAAAAAAGGAAAACGTTCCATGATCTGCATGTGGGCTGAATACTGCCAGGTTGCTCAGGCAGGTGAATTTTCCTGAGGAATCCTCAATCGGAGCATTCGGCAGGCGAAAGTCTGACCCACAAGTCAGCGGGGCGGTGTGCGGAAACCGCGTTNACCAGGGTCCAGTTCATCGGATCATACGCCCTTTGGACGAGGTCAAACGTCTGAGGTGCCCAATCGAACCGGTAACCACTGCCACAACCGGGAAGATGTGGTTCGTACGCCTCCACTTGGTGGGTTTGGAATCAGAGTTATTGGCCAACTAGGTGAACCACCAGTGGTCCACCAACCCGGTTATAACCTCGGATATCGGCTTTTGGTCCTCACTGCGAAAACACCACCGCCATGAGCAGGCAGCGAGTAGGGCTTCCTCAGCAGAGGCTATTTGAGACGCTTGATCGTATGGGAGCATGATTCGATGAACTGGACCCTGGTCCCCAATGGAACGCGGTTTTCGCNGTCAGACTTTCGCCTGCCGAATGCTCCGATTGAGGATTCCTCAGGAAAATTCACCTGCCTGAGCAACCTGGCAGTATTCAGCCCACATGCAGATCATGGAACGTTTTCCTTTTTTATAAAGATTGTCGTACCGTAATTTTTTTAGCACATAGTCAAACGTGTAGAAAAGATAGAAATAACCAAAGCTATCTAGTCATCATTTGCTCTATCTCATTATTGTGCAAAATACGCAGCAGCCCTGACCACCTTAACCAATCTCATTAACTTTGTGAGCTTGGCAGCGATCAGTGAGGGCCACTTCAGCGTATTCTGCTATACGGTGATGATTAGTAGTGAACAGCAAAAAAGGACTTCATTTACCTAACAATTTCCTATTTATGTGTCAACAACAACCTTGCACTGGCCAAAGAACATGTCATCACGTGAAGACAACTTCTATCTCGTTGTTTTCATAAGAGCCGGGCGAAGGTTCAAGTGTTACGATTTCTTTAAAAAGGAAACTGAAACAAACGCATCGATGCATAGCACTTCTGGCTTCCAGCTGTGCAACTCTAACTGTGAAAAATTCAATTACATTTTCAATACGTCAAACCTACTAGTTGTCCCATACGCACCACGGTTCGTTCGTGTAATGAAGTAGAGTGAGGTCAGAGGAATAGAATAGTGACACGGCCCTGCTGAGACAGATATCGAGGAGGAAAGCAGCGGGCTACAATATGAACCTACTTCAGTGGAACCATTCGGAGCAGAACACATCGCGAAAAAAGTGGAAGCCTTGTGTGAATGCCAAATTATGAGGGATATGAGAATTTGTAGGACC
>UZAN01049276.1:0-14917 GCA_900618425.1 Echinostoma caproni | reverse complement strand
AGGATCGAATAGAAAATTGAGAAATTCAGTGGACTGATGATACAGAGAAATTGAGAAGATGCACGAGCGCCACTGTTTACGACGCCCAGCCATAGCACTCGGTGTCTCTAACCATCTGTTAAGACCATCCCGATGTCCCCAGCTGGCGAGCCTAACGGGACCTATGTGACCCAGACTCCTGGTTAGGGTTTTCATATCCTCATGCCAAGTCTTAGCTTGACCACCCTTGGCTTTATTCCACCCATTACCTACCTCGGCAAACATCGCTCTCCTAGGCAACCTATCTGGTGACATGCGTAACACATGCCCCAACCAACGAAATCTATGGAGGTCGACCACTTGCTCCAGTGAGCGACCGCATTTACCTAAAACTCTGCGCCTGACCTCAGCATTGCTCTTCCAGCTACCCCACCAGATTCGTGCAATGCTGCGTAGACAGCGATGTTCAAACACCGACAGTCTATATTTGTCCTGTTTTTTTATTGGTCAAGTTTCTGCTCCATATAGCTGTACTGGCCGAACTGCTGCAGCGTACACTCGACCATTCACAGACAGCTGGATGTCGCGACGGCACCACAGATGTCTCAGGTTGGTAAATGCCAACCGAGCCTTCTGTGTGCGAGCAGACACTTCATCCGTGATGCCTCTACCGGGTGAGATGTAGCTGCCCAGATAACAAAACTTATCCACTTGCTCTGTTACTTCCCCAGTTAGAATGATGCTGGATGCTGGACTAACCCAGTCTTGTAGTAGCATTTTACAATTTGAAGGTGCAAAACGCATACCAAACATGGCTACACTAGCATTCAAACTTTCCAGGAAAGCTTGTAACTTATCTGGTTCTTCACTTAGTAGCAGAATGTTGTCTGCATACTCTAGAGCAGACAGCCTGCCACCTGGGAGTAGATCGATGCCACTATTCTCGCACGAGGATAGGGCTGCTTAAGAAATAAAACTATAACAAAGTTAAATAGAAATGGAGAGAGAGGGCAACCCTGACGAACACCACTTTCTGTGGTAAAATCGGGTAAAAAATTTTCATAAGCTCGGATTCAGCTTCGGCTATTATTGTAGAAGGAATGCAATATTGAAATAAACTTCTCGGGCACACTTTGCAGAGAAAGGCAGCTCCAGAGTTTAGGGCAGTCGACTAAGTCGAGAGCCACTTTCAGATCCAAGAAGATAAAGACGGTGGGTCCACGAAAAGAGTGTTGGTGCTCCAGAGTTTGGCGAAGAGTGAAGATGTGGTCGATACAACCTCGACCAGGTCTAAAATCATCCTGGTTCTCACGCGTGCACCGTTCACGTGTGGCAGACAATCGAGGGGGAGTATGATGCCAGTGAGAAGTTTAGAGACGATGTTGATCAAACTAATTTCTCTGTGATTTTCACAAGACGATCTGTCACCTTTATTGTAAATTGGTATGATCACCGATTTGCACCATTCAGTTGGAACCTGTTTTCTCTCTGCCACACTGAGCCCATTTTTTCGGTAACTCTTAAACCAAGGTTAAACCTCCATCCTTAAAAACAGATGGGAACAGCCCATCTGGGCCGGAGGCCTTATGCCTTTGAGGTAGCTTATTTCCCGGGAAACCTCCATTTCAGATGGAGGACTGGCATCAACTGGGAGTATTTGCCCAGTCGCGGTAGAGGGTGATAGTTCAGATGTCGATGGGGGCCAGTTGAACTGAGCCTCGAAATTTCCACTCCATCGACCAAGCCAGCGTTGCTGATCGTGAATCAGTGTGCCATCGGATTCTTTAATTACCTCACTTACGCCTATTTTCCTAGGACCCGTATTCTTAATTAGATGGAAAAGATTGGGACTATTACCAATAGACCCAGCCTTCTCCATTTTTCTACACCTTCCTACCCATCACCTCTCGCGGTCATTCCTCAGACTCTTGATGAGTTGGCGTTTGAGGGATTTGCGCGCTGTGTCATATGCGGCATCGGGAGGAAGGGTTTTGCGGGCTTCCAGCAGAGCAGGCGAGGTCAACGAGATCCATTGTTTGTGTTTTTAGGCTTTACGAGGGTCTGACGCTGGTTTTTATTGATATCTGCATAGCTTCCTTAATTTGCTTCCAATGTTCATTGAGTCCTTTGGCTGGTGGTTGAAATAAAAGACGATCGGCAAGTTCCGCTTCGAAGGCTGATTTGCAAAAATCGCTGACATTTTATCGCGGTTATCCCTTGTCGGTGGCTTTTATGGCTGTTTGCTAGGTGTGAGGAGAACTTGGCTCGTAGAAAAGCGTAGTCCGTATTCACAGGTGTGGACCAGTAAGAGCGCCAGTCTTAAATCGATCCCCTGCAGCGGTAACTGATGGTGATGTGATTGATTTGGGTCCAGTGCTGTGAAGAGGTTGGCGGTTTCCCTGTAAAGCGGTGTCGTTTCTTGTGCGAGAAATTCGTGCTTGACAGGAACAATCCGCGGTCCGCCCGGAGTTGAGGTAGACGATCACCGTTGCCCGTCCCGTTGACTGGGATCGCATATAGTTCGTCAAGAATTCTTTCTGACCCACAAAGATTTTCGGGTCGAGTTTGATGGGGAAAGTTGAACTCATTGTGGTCTGATCGAAATAAATTCGAAGAAGGAACAACTGACAATTTCAACTTACAAGAATACCTGGATAATGACAGCGAAACTCAGAAATTATACGAATAACGCGTAATAAGGCGAAAAAGGTTTTTAAGGATTTGCAAACCAGCTCCAATTTCGAAGACAATGTTCACATGCGTGTTGTTGTTTAAGGTAAACCGTACTAAAGAGCTAAGAATTAATTATCGAATCTGATACAATTTGATGCGCGAAATACCATATTCACTAAGAGAATGGGATTCGAGCAAAGTTGACCGCATTGGCGGTTATTGGTTATCATATTTCCGGGTTTTCCTAGTGCTCAATGCGCTTTTTAGATCTCAAACTCTTTCTCTTCCGTTAGTGCGCCTTTTCACTTTCGTGGTTCCTCATTTACACACACACACACAGCTCACACTTGACTCAGCTTCTCGACTTCCAGAGCGAAAACGATTTCTATCAATTTACTATCAATGCCACGTGCATTTTAAGTCAGAAGTATTGAACTTCGTGAGGGGAAAATAGCCTTACTTGCACAGATTATTTGTAATCGAACAGAGCATGATGAGCACGAGGGAACATCAATATCAGTAGTCGGGGCAAGCTGTACGCGAGTAAGACAACCGAAGTTGACAGAACGAGAGTCCACTGAGATGTTCGAGGGTGATTTCGTAATGAGTAACTAGCATGCCGACTGAAACACAAATAAAGCAGACTTTTTCGTGCTCAGAACGAGGAACACGTGAGCCGCAAAATGTGAAACAGAACTGTCTTGGTTGTGCTAAGAAACGAACCTGTGAAAATCGAAATTAATTGTTATACTACTCCTTTTTGAACAGTAGGCAGTTTGCGATTATATCATTACGCACTGTGGTCCTGACCACAGGTGATCGAGGTCGGAAGCTCATTTCAACCGATGAAGTCACAGTTGATCAAAGACCGATAGTACAGTAAGCCTGCTGTCATTACCCTCATATGTTCATAATATGTTGTTACCTGGAGCTCATCCAATCGATAGCATTCAAAGGACTAAGCAGTTTCTCTCCGATTTCCCGTCGTTTCAGTATTCCTTTCTTAATAGGCTACATATCTACATATCTGGAAATGCGGTGATTCGCCGCATAATCACATGCACACCATTGAACATCCTCCTGATCATGCGCTCCATTCATCCCCTTCCTTCTCCCTCCCCCAAACATCCAATCGCTTTCTAAACGAGGGGAACAAGCCAATTCTCGTTCACAAATCTTTCGCATGAAAAACGTCAGCATCTTACTGGTGCTGTAAATCCGCAAGTCGAGCTCTCATTGAACGCTTAGCATAAGTGCTGGATATGAACACACATACAAACAAACATGCAAGTATACACGCATCTCTCAGGTGGGGAATTTGAAATTCGGCTGCAGCTTTGATTTTTCTTTTCATTACACATCACCTCTGGATAAACATTTTTGTATCAATTACGGTGACTTCAATGGTTACTTACGACGCGTTCAGTTTAATTCCCATACGAGTATCCATGCAAGACATCACCGACTCGACCTTACGTGCTTTTTCTCATTTTTTGAGAAATAACTTTGAAAGGATCACCAGAAATTCAATTGGTAAACGTAAAAAACATCGTACTGGCCAGAAAGTTGCACTTGAGCACCGAAACCTGAAGAGTATTGGTTTTCCGATCGTTATGTCATCGAATGTCTGTTCAATTCTGTCTAAGCTATCAAACATCGGTCTTCTGATTCACTACGGAGATTACTTCAAAAATGATTTGCTAATTTTCCAAGAATCTCAGCTATAATAATCCGTAGAAGATGAATTTGTTCAGATTTAAGGCTTCCAATTATTTTGAGCAGATAGACCTCCAGGAAGGAAAACTAAAGGTGGAGGCGTCATCACTTATGTGCGCCGGTCGTGGTGTAACTCCACCAAATG
Organism: Echinostoma caproni; assembly: GCA_900618425.1. Taxonomy (NCBI): domain Eukaryota; kingdom Metazoa; phylum Platyhelminthes; class Trematoda; order Plagiorchiida; family Echinostomatidae; genus Echinostoma; species Echinostoma caproni. Next base: position 10,404 of record UZAN01049276.1, on the reverse strand, counting down.
CATATTCACTCACTGCACACAAAACATTTTTTGTATTTCTGTGGAATGTAAACCACGATTTCTCCTGCGTCACTCTTCGATCATCTTCTCAAACCTATACCTCACTCCTGACTGTACTCCTAGTGAGTTGTCTACCTTCCTGGATGTATTCTATCTAATCATGTTGGAGAAATCTGTCACATCTGTACTCCTCGTTGCTGGCGATTTCAACAGATCTGATGTGAGTTTATACACACTTATGTCCCTTCGGAATATTGTTACTTTTCCCAACCGAAATGATGCATCCATGGACCACCTTTTCGTTAACGAACCATCTTTTTTTCGTGTCTTCAAACGTGCACCAGTAGGCAATGCCGATCGCTGTCTAATTGACGTTTTACCTACGATACATCGTAAATGCAAGCAACGAATCCTCACGAAGAACAATACACGTAAGATACGTATGCGACAAAATCATCTGGCCAATTTGATGGAATTAAAATCCGTGGTTGCCGGTACAGACTTACCACTACTCTCTGAACCTGATATTTCAGTATTCTGTGAGAATCATACCAATTATCTCAAATATTGTTACGATGTGTACTGCCCTCACGAAAGGATTCACCTAAAGCCCAACCGCTTCAGCTCCGATAGACTGAAATGTTTACAAAGGCTGAAATAAAGGGCGTATCACTCAAAAGATAAACTGACGGTCAAATCTGTCAACTTTCCTATCAGATCGAGATATCCCATCTCAATCAACCGTATGTTGACATCGTGCTGGGAGACAAATCCTACGTCCAGTTGTGGAACGGGCTGAAGTTGCTCTGGGGTTGTTCAACTTTACCTACTACAGTCTCATGTGACATCAATGAGCTCAAAAAATCTTTTGCTTCAGTGAAAAATGTTGTGAAAGATTTACCGAGTCCAAACATAACGCCACTTGACTTCCACCTTTCCGTAATTGTCACAACGGGGCAAGTTTTAATGGAGTTGAATGCCGTCAACAGAAATAAACCCTCCGGTCCTGATGGGTTTGCAAACCACCTCGTACAAACCGTTTCATTCATCGTTTATACATATCTGTCAGAAGGCAGACTAGTTAACACATGGTGTGATGTGCGCATCACTCCAGTACCTAAGAAAGAAAAGAGTATTTTTTTTGGCCTATTGCTTTATCTTCAATATTACCTAAAACTTTGAGCGAATCATTATTAAGCCTTTTCCCCTAATCTTGATTTTCGTTATTTTAATCAGTTTGCTTGCTGTAAGCGTCGCTGTATTTTAGATGCGGTTGCTTGTCTTATACTTCTGTTTTATCTACTATAGACCTAAAAAACAAAATTTTTCATGCTTTTTTGGATTACACAAACGTGTTTAATTTTGTTGACACAAACATCCTATTGACACTGTTACAGCAGCATAATCTCCCGCGACATCTTTTGAATTGGATTCATGACTACGAGCCCAATTCACTTGTCTCAATGATATGAGGTCTTCCACAGTTACTGAAAACCAGGGTGTAATGCAGGGTGCAATTTTATCCCCTTTTCTGTTCTCCTTTGATATCCAAAATTTGCCAATCACCCCAAATGTTTTCACTTTTAAATATGCATCTCACAACAACAACCCTTCAACTAACCTCCTTCAATCCACCGTAAGTTCCATTTCTGAATGGTCCGATGGTGTTAACCTTTCTTCAAACTCCAATAAATGGATTGAAGTTTTGTTTTCCATTGACCGTAGGCCAACTCTTTCTGGATCATCTGTTCCCAACAAATTAATCAATAACTTAAAAGGTCATAACACTTCAAATACCTTGAATGTTTCCCATCTGCTNACGTAACACAAACATTTCTAAAAGTCAGAAAATTGACCTTTTATATCTCTCGCCTTCGGGATCTAAGGGTGCCGTTGCACATCTTTTCTAAATTTATTTTCTCGGGCATTTTATGCCATTGGACCTACTGCTCTCCCGTTTTTTCACCCGGTCTACTGTCTAAGGATTTCATATTAATTAGGAGCTCTCTGAAAAGCATCTCTATAGATATGGAGCTGTATCTTATGAGGAACTGGTTGATTCCATTGTCAACCAACACGTGAAGGCGTGTGACTCTATCTTGTGCGATGTACCACATCCTTTACACCAGCTTCACTTCAACTTGTCACCCGCAACAAATTTAAACCTTTAAGTACTCGTACCACTGCTTTTCACAACTCCGCTGTACCTTACCTTTTCACCTTTGTTGATTTCCAGGGAACGAATATCAAACGATCTTATACACAGTCCAACGTAAATTTTCATTTACGCGTTCTCAGTGTCCCTTGCACTATCATCTGAGTAACTACTTGTCATATATTGTATGTCAAAGCAAAAGCGATCACATTCTTTTCACTGAAAATTCTGTCCACGTGGGATGAATAATTGCACCAATGGCTTGAGTTGACGCACTTGACACAGACATCCCTCACACGCGACCTTGATTACATTGACCAATCACACTGTAGCACGTGTCTGCTTGTTAGTGATTGGCTGACTGTGATGAATTGTACGGCCAGTACCGGCTGATGACATGCTTTTGCTTTCGTAGATGAATTACAATGCCACCGGTTAGTGCCTAATTAAAAGGATTTACATCTGCGCATAGTACGAGTCCTACTGAATACATGGTGAATATTTCAATGCACAAATGAAATGCGCAGAGAATCAATTGGGAATAAAAAGAATCAAACGCAAGTCAAGTGAAATAGGGTTCTTTCTCTCGCCCGATTGGTGGCCTAAAGATGCGTACACGCAACTACTACTCACATACACCGGAAATAGCATCGTGGTACACTGGGATACTAGGAAGACCCCATCACAATTATCGTTTGCTGCTGTCGGGTGCATTGCATGTGAATACCGCGAAATTTGGCGGTTGGTGCATACATGGATCTAATGCGGTACGATTGCAGCTCAAATGTTGATGGGTACTTCGATTTGGAAGTGTTGGTTGTAGAAATTCCATAGCCAGGTTAGACAATAAGACCAGCGCGATTTCCCCAAAGTCATCGATGACGTCCAGCCTGGCTACAAAGATCTGCTAACAACAATTCCAGCTGGAAGAACCTATCAACATGGACATAACAAATGTAGTTACCGAACATTTCTAGCAGGTCTTCCTGCGATACGATCTGATTGCATAAATATTACAGATAGCCAAAGAACACGAACGAGGATTGTGTATGAGATCGGGTAGATGGAACTCCAGTCCGGGTTCTGGTGAACATAACTTTATACCGAGAAACAAGTTGGGTGTACATTTGGCTCCGGAAATTCATTCAAGCTAGTAGAGAAAACTCATCGTTCGTCCTTTCAGGAAAATCTTTCAGTGTTTGATCGTCACGATCATTGTTAACAAAATACCTTAATTGGCCACTGAATTTATATTGTAGTAAAGTACAAAGTAGTTGAGGTGAATACCTTGAAGGGGAAGAATATGGATAGTCAGGAGTTCACCCACAGAGATTCAATAATGACCGGCCTAGTTGTGATGTTGTAAGTCAAAGTTGTGCGACGTTGCAAACATTTCATCGGTCACCATCCCCCACCGAGATAAGTAGAACATGTGTCGTGCATAACTTTCGATAGAGTAACTGTACAGAGAGTATTGCTAGACATCCCACAATAAATAGATCGTGACAGACCTCTCGGTCGGGATGAAAACCTGACGCACTTAACCGACCGTAGAAGATAAGGCAGACAAATACCACGTACTGTAACACAACATTAGGGTTTCTGATACGCGTTTTATTTGGGTCGAAAGATTCACACGGGCGAGCACAGTAAAAACGGTTAAAACAGCTGTACGACGCATCTCCGCTTTTAAACCCGCATCGTGTGATCTGGATACGACGAACTCCTTTCCGCCATTAGAAGGAAAATCTTTTACTGCTCCTAGTATCCACATATAATTGATCACCTTCGATGTGTAAGACCGATTCTGAAAGGTGAAGCACTGGCCAATGCCCTAAAGAATGGAATCCGAATATCCTCCAAGAAAACGTCATGGAACGGACCGGCCCCATGAAGTTACAGGCTGAACTACTGCGACAGTTACAGGTGGGACTCTGAAGTTTCAAAAGCTCAAACAGAAAAAGATACTTTATCTCATTTGGGGAACTCCTGCCTTCTTATCAAATTCCATCTGCTGTACAACTAACAGCTATCATTTATCGCCCAGGACTGAAACTGGAGACGATTAGAACAAAGCACAATGTCATCTTTAATCCTCTACGTTCGATATCCGGCACCATTCACCTTCGAATGATGCTCAAATGAATATACCTCGCCAATCACACACCGTTATCCAGATCGGACTCCAACCTCGTGCATTACACTTCCGGCCTCTCGGTTTTGTCAACATTAGGATCGCTAGACACATTGTGTTTTAGGGCACAGATCCGGATTCCAGTCAGGTGACTGTGCGCCGATTACTAACCCATTTCCAAGAAAATAAGAGAAGAGATGCTAACAGGTGAAATTTAAATAAGAATTCTGTCTGGGTTCACACATAGTGCCAAAATAATTAGGATACAAAAATCTTAACAACAAAGAATTCCATCCATGGTTTGTTCGCGAGCGGAATGCTGCCAGGTTGTTCAATCCAAAGTTTTTCATTTCACCTTGTGATATAGCCGAGCTTTCTACGTTTTCAGTCCATATTTCATTTGTCCCTCAAGCGACGAAATTCATCAGATAAACAAACTAAATCCCAAATTTGTCTCCTATCAAATGCAATCGGGTTGGAATGTTTGACACCGAATCATAATCCAGGAGGTTGGTGATGAGATCCGATATCTGCATTAAGTTCGAAAAGATGGGTTATGTTATATCGTGCATGGGGAAAATGAAAAACGATCTGATCAGCTGCCCGTTGGTCGAGTGAATAGTATGCTTGCATTACGCCAGTGAGGTCCCGGGTTCGATCGATTCGTACCGCTGAATCGGTAGAATTTGGGTTTTGAGGTGTCCAGTTCATGGAATTGTGCACCTTCCCGATGGGCACCCAATGCACTTCAAAGTGCAAACAAGCCGGTGGTTACCACCACAAACAGGAACATAATGGTATGGTGATGAGGTAATTCTTTCATTGGCTGCGTTGAAATTCGATCTTTTGTTTAACTGCCCTAAGTGAACTTCCAGTGGTTCATCGACCCGCATATTGGTGTTCCGTTCTCTCATCTTAGTTACAAAACACCTTCGTCTCGCGAAGGCAGTGAATAGGGCTCCCCCAGAAGTGAGTATTTGTTACGTTTGGTTGTATAGGAGAATTCTGCGACGTTTAAGGGCAGGTTGATCAGTGACACGCGATCATACTGACTTCGGAGGTGCATTACGTGGTGTAAATTGTCTAGAAGAGAATTTGAATGTTTTCAGTATTTGTACTTGTGCTACTGTGGATACTTAAGTAGTCTGGTTATAAATGACAATATTCAATGACAGCGCCAGTGTTATCTGATGCCTAATGACAGAATTCAAACGATGAATGGTTCTTTGGTCAGAAACGACTAATTATTGTACTTTTCCTATGTTTGCATCTGTACGTTTTCGTTTTACTGCACCACAATTTTACGCGCCGTTCTGTACTGCCAGGTGTGAAATTGGCCTCCGAGGATCGGCATATTTCAAAAGGGCAACGTTGGGGACCGCCAAAACAATCTCTGGCACCAGTTATCGACTGTGGTGCATCACCGAACGATGACTAGAGGAGGAAAATACGTGTAGTCGTTACAGGGGAAACTATACTCATCCCCGCCCACCAGATCCATTTCGAAACGGTATATTGACGGATTTTGAATTGCACATGAGCTGACGGTCACTCTGACGCCAACGAGGGACTAAGTAACAAAACCCTATTCAGAGCCGTTCAACCGGAGAAGCATAAACTGGGGAAGGTAACAACAGAAGTTGGTGCAACAAGCTGAAACGGGAGGAACCAGGATTAGGTCCATGCTGATTGAACAGCTCATCACCCGGTGTATCCGTCAAGGAAATTAACCTAGCAATCCCATAATAATCATCAGTCGTATAAACATGAGCTTAAGAGGTCAATATAATTTTGGAAAACCTTATTAAGAATATGTTTTAAATATAGCTCATCCATGTATACCCATTTAATCACAAAGTAACGAGAATACAATATCCGACGCAGTTCAAAACCCAGCGGTTGGTACGGAGCATTTCTTTTCAAAAAAAGTAATTTAAAGATGAGTATAAAGAGCACAAGATAGTAGGATCACAGACAATGATGCGGAAAAGAAAATGCGAAGGAGAGAGAGAAAGGCAACCGGAACGAGACCATGGTCACGTGCCGTCAACTTCGTCTGAACTTTCCGTACTCAGACCGTCAACCTCGTCCGGGGAGCCACCTACGGCTCGCCACAACTGGAGGGTGAGCTGTAAATAGTAAAGATGAGAAAAGCAACAAAGATTAGACAGAACTAGGCAAGCAATGAATTGCATAGACTAAAGCGATAATTTTACAGTCATTGGCCGTATCCAATCGACTTTTAGTTCACCAAAAAAGCATCACTCGATCAAGTTGAAATTACAGCTGCTTGAGACCATGGTTGGATAAATAATATTCGTTTGAACTGACTGACCACCGGCAAAACTGGACCTGCTGACACCATGATTAGTTCAGTTAGTCAGTTAGTTGAGAAACAATAGACCCGAGTTACGCTCTTGTTAGAGCTCGCCACATAGTACATATCCATTGCTTTATCCGAGATTTCAACTACGGAAGGAAGGTGTGTTATCGTTGTATCAATCAGTTTAAATTCGGGATGAATAAGAAGCGGAAACAAGAGTAATCTAGAGTATTTTTAGAATGGAAAGAACTTCATAGATGAAAAAGAATACTTTCCAAATGAATATTTGCGATTTAATGGCATGACACATTTTGTGGTAGCCCACACCGCTGAAATCTTCAACTTGCAACAGTGAGGCGTAGGTTCAACGCAAGGACGTAGTCAAAACACCTGTGTATGATAGACCTGTCGTCACGTAAAATTCGACAATTTCGGTTTATTTTATTTTGTTCGCGGGCTCGTCGGTCGCCAGTCCATAATTCCAAAGCTGCCCTTATCCTCACAAAGAAGGAATGTGGACGGGAGAGTATTTTCTTCGTTGGAGACTTCTGCCCATCTTCGACGGGCAGAAGTTGTTTCACGAAGTAGGAACAAATCAACCCCACCGTCGGAAGCCCCGACGTCCATGTAATGGGATCTTTGATCGGTAAACTTCTCTCGCATCCATTTGCTGGGTCGACCTGTCCAGGGTGAGATTATATGACCCAAGGAAGTCTGACGCCTAATCAATTGACCTTGTGCGACTGAGATTTGTCTAACCTGTACTCGTATGAAGAGAATAGATCACCACAAAAAACACCTAAACTATCCAGAAAAGCTCGCAAATTATCTGAATCTCCACTCAACAGTACGAGGTGGACTGAGTACTCGGGATCGGATAATTTACCCGGGGAGAGCATACTGATATCAGTCTGTGAGCGAGTAAAATGTGACATCCACTACAAAGATAAGCCTGATTAACATCGCTTTCCCGGATGAACTCGGGCGAAAAAAGTGGTTAGCGGGAAAATGAGCCTCTCCAGCAAACACCCTTAGAAGAGATTAGATAGCATCGGAATAAGTGACCCAGTATTTACTTCGAATCGATATCAACCTTGACAAAGAACCGAATCTCACATAAGTCCAGATGAACAATATCAATGAGATCAGATCTTCACGGATACAACCACGCTTCATTTATCTATTCCCGATCTCCGGAAGAACATGGATTGCATTTGAAAACGATAGACTCACTTTTTCGGCCATTTTGCGTCGAGAAGCATGATCTAACTGACCCACACGCTCCCGTGTAGTCAATATTGCTCGGAAAGCACGCTCAAACGAATCGATAGACTGTTCATCTAACAAGTCCTCCTCTTCCTCCGAATCAGCTGATTGTTCCCGTTCCTGATCTACACCTTTGTTTGTCTGATTCGGCTGATACTCATTCCCCACTTCCGGTACTTTCAGTTTATTCGCCACGTTTCGCTCCTCTGTGCTCTCCAAAGTCGCCGAATCCGTAGGGCTTGACTGATCAGGAGTTTTGTATGAGAACGCATTATCGAGTGTGGCACTTGTGTGCACCACAGATGGATTAAGCTGGGCCAGGACCGGATGCTTGATCAGAGACGGATCTGGAAAGTATGGAGAAACCCCGGCAAAAAATTGAGTGACTATGTTTACGCTTGGATGTCAGAAACCCTATGAAAAATAGCGATATGAAAATGTTTGGCTCCGGACACCTAATTTGTTTATTTGGCGTTCGGAGTTAGCAAGTCATTCGTCACTGCAAACCCGTGGATGTACCTTATGGTAGTTTCATCACTGCTAAGAATCACCCGCATTGCACAAATGAATCGGCTCGAGCGAACGTCACAATTCAGTTTCTGGATGACTGTATCGTGAACCGTGTCTACCCGAAACGTTTGCGCGGTGCAGTTTGTCGCAACCACATCAAACTCTCACATCTAGCTTTCTGTCGACTCACGAAAGAGACTCGTGGGTGAGTTATACTGGTAAGGATGAACTGGAGCGGAGAATGACCGACGATGAGACCGATTGTTTGAGGCGGAACAAACTGAGAACCAAAAGAGTCGTAAGCGTGAAATGAAGCTGCACAGTCAAATTCTAATTGATGATGATGTTGAGAAGAAATTCCCAGTGGATCCTGGTCAGAAAATCTTTTCACGCTGAATTTGGATAAAACCAGATTAGCACTACTGTCGTTGGGGCTTAAATTATCTTGTCCAACGACATTGAAGTTCAGTTTAAAAACTTATCCAGACAACGGTTAAGAATGGATTCATCATCCGGTGTGTTAATGAGGAGAAGATGAAATCCAACTATGCAATCAGTATTTGGAGTCAGACACACGGTGGAAAACGCACCCTGCCTAAGAGGCACCTTGATACGCTGAGAGAATTGAGAACCCCGGATAGAATCCTATCAAAACCAGATAAAAGGTACGGGTATCGTTAATCTGAATCGAAAAGATTAGGTGGATAAAATGCACGTTCAATTTTTTTGAAAAGAAAAACAAATTTCAACACACCGCAAGGAAAAAGACAAAAACCGTGGTGGCCATCAATTTCAAAGATTCTTGGAGAACTTAAGCAGGACGAAATCATTGATCGCTTAACATCTGGTAGAATCTGACCCGTGAGAACGACAATTCCCAGATTGTACGAATTATCGAAGGTGCACCACACAAGACTGTCCACTAAAACCGCTTATGGATACGTGTGATTCATCTTATCAAACGATGCCAAAGTGGCAAAATACTCTCTGCTGGATTTATTTGAAATTTGTGGACTTGACAGAATCATTAGACGCAACAAACAGACCCATGCTCTCGTTTGGTGTCAATTCGCCATTTACGAATGAGCCCTTAAAGGATACAACTGGTTTTTGTGTCTACCTTGAAAGAAAACATATAAATATCGGAACTCCAGCGGATCGCCTAAGGAAACTCCGTTTACAATGCACTTTGAATGTTCCATTTCAGTTCAACGGTAGCCAGTATCAGCAAAAAGATAGAATTGTTATTAGACCACCTGTTGTCGGATATATTCATGACAATGTTAGAGAATGAGACATTGCCCACCTGTATCGAACAGTGTGTCGTAAACAGGCTCGTTTCGCCTATCTGATTTTATTTTCAAGGCGTTATGTTGATAATGTTGTTTGTGTTATTGACAATACAAAAACCCTCAACATTTTTGGACAGTTTTAATCGGGTTCATCGTAACATAGCTTTCACGCTAGAGATAGAATGTTTTTTTTCATACTTACTTATCATGTCGCGAAAATGACCCTCTCAGATAAAACGTTTGCGGAAAGAATACGAGGACGGGACAATACACCACTTATCATAGTTTATCCCTATGCAGCGTAAACGGAGCTTGATCTGGTGAATTGCCCATTGTGTACGAAGATTGGGACTTACCGATGACTTGGTAACAGTTAAGTAGAAGTTCCTAAAAACTTGGATACCCAGGAGAAATTCACGAACGTTGCATCAGAGTCTACATTACCAAACTAAAGGACTCAACAGTAGTTCATGTTTCATTGTCCTTCAAAGGTGACATCCTGGCAAGGACAATCAGCGAACAGCTGAGGGATGTGATCGNATATATATATGATATTCAGTTGTTCGCCGAGTTTGACAAATGTATTGCAAACGTTTCATCACCAATAGAGATGACATTCTCAATGCAGTAACTGGGTGAGCGCTTACGAGTGTCCCCTTCCTTGTATAGGTCATTGAGTGATGTGGCGTTGCCTGATTGGTCAAGGTTTGTTCGCCTTGTGCCG
>UZAN01049275.1:6009-17649 GCA_900618425.1 Echinostoma caproni | reverse complement strand
CCACCGGATAAAAGGATATACGAACCAAAACTGAAATTGCTATTCAGCAGTGGGTTTCCGGCTTAGTGAATCATCTGGTAGAACTCGGACTATACGTAGACTGAGATTCGCAAATGCGATTGAAGTCAGCTAGCAGAACTTCCGGATACCGAGACATATAAATAAGACCACATAAATAGTGGTTATTTTATTGAAAACAAACAAGGCAATTAAATGATATGTACAACTGAGTAGCTTTGATTGAAGTAGCGTAGACTAATCTTGTTCCGTCCTATTCTTGTCACGTGATTCTCATTCTAACCAAATTGATTTTTCAAATAGTTGTTTGGCANGGGATTCGAACCCACGCATGGACGCCGCCTACGATTTGTACGCGCATGCTCTACGAGCTGAGCTACGAGGTCACACCGATAGCACTGATCTTTTCACATTCGAATTTACCAATCCAACTTACAGATGCATGTGGCATCCACCAGTTAGCATGTAAGCTGACTGCCCCGACAAATTTTGATTTTAATTGGTCGTTTTGAAGTTGTATTGCGTTGCCCTCTTGCTGGCGCTGGCGCGTCGACGCCCTGTGGATACGAATTCACATTCAAGAAATTTGCACAATAGTAGGTCACGAGGCTCAGAGAAACAACGCAAACGGTAATGAGGAACGGGGGAACATCTGATCCTTAAGGTTCTCCTTGCGACAAACTCATGCATTTCACTTCGAAAATAATAAATATTACGTAACGATCGTACGACCAACCAAAAGTGTGGGGCTGATTTTAAAAACATTTCCTCAAAATGCCACACTGTGATCACAACCACGCTGAGATCAAAAGCCGGCCTGTGTTGATACGCTTGAATTCTTCGCGTGTTGTCTAAAAAATCAAACGTGACACTTATAACCTGATGAAATGTGATTTTGCACCAACAGTTAATTCCATCTTGCAATAATTGAAACCCATGACTTGTCTTTCACGATCAGTGTAATGTACAAACAATTGGTCGACTTTCCCTCTCCAGATGTAATGACGCTCCAAAGGGTTGGAGAGGAGTGAATCAGTTTTTTGAGTTGCGATTATGCTATGCCATTTGATTCAGTTTAGGCCAGATTAAATTGCACATAAATAACAACTGAATTTTTCACGCAGTGGTGTTTCTGATTTGTTGAATCAACGGGTGTGCGTACATGTATTCTTGACTGACGATTCTTCAGGAAGCTCATAAGGGGTTCGCTTTGCAAAATGAACACACGTTGGATAAGGACCCAGAATCGCCCTTGAGAGCAAATGGTCAGCATGATGAACAGAGAGAGAGTTACCGATCACTGTGATCTTCCTAGGTATCCATGTATCAAGACAAATCATATTTTAAAAACTTGAGGAACATAATGAAGTTGACCTTGCTTTACAAACAACTAACAATTCTGAAATAGTGCCAGAAAGTCAATTTGTTTCTGCGTACCAAGCTGGTATCAATATGGATTTCTGGCCTTGAAGTTGAGTTTATTTACACCATTTTGTGTCGCGCTTAGGTTCGCATTTTTTTGTCCATCCCTCGATTTTTTTCAGCTGTGTGTTGCGATTTTGACTTTCGTCTTTTGGCTGCTCGTCTCCTCAGTCCTTACAAGAGAGTCAGTCATCAAAATTGTTTACAATGTAAAGAACGTGAGCGCTATAGCGACCGTTTCCAACGTGAGAACACAGTGCCCCCGTTTCGATTGATTTTCCCACTGGAGCCTCCCACGGGCAAACACGACTGTCGGAGCGTGTGCAGCTGGAAAACACCACTTAGGTCTACGTTACGAATAGCTCAGAGAACATAACGTTGTCTGGGGTTGGATACGTGAGACTTAGTTATGCACCGCGTGAACATGGCCTCCCAGCGATATACCTCCCGAAAGTCCCTTCATCTAATTGACAGTATTGGTAGCTATGTAGCCATTCCACTTATGTTGCTTTACCCACTCGAGAATGCCCGCAAGCATTAACGATACCTGCCATGGTGGTTATCGCATCGGTGAAAATGCGATCTGTTGACGTGACCACTGCAACAAAAAAAACCAGGGCAATCGAATTGGAGCGGCACTGACGACAACTCGTGGTGGGATGCATATTCAGAATTGTATTCGCGAAATTGAGCAATGAAACCAATATGATGAGTTGGCACTAGAGTAAGTGTAATGGTAATGGAGGTAGTAGTAGTGAAGTTACGCACAGAATTCAGGACACGAACTACGCAATAGGAATCACGGAACACGAATTAGAAAACCGATGGCACTGGACCGCAATGGCTCGAACTCGCAATAACCCGCAGGATCGAGACGCGAGGAAAAAGGTCACAAGACAGGCGAATCACAAAGTCGTTTATTGAAGGAAATGAAAGTGAATATATATGTACACAAGAAAAGATCATTGGCTACCTCAGTTTCCAGCAATCATATTGCATCACATCTTGCGTCATACTGCTCTTCTCTGCATTGTATCTGATTGGCTGGAACGGTCCACCAATGCCGTGTATCCGGAGGCTGTGCACGTGCTACTGGCGTCAGCGCTCAAGGTCGATTGACTACCAATGTCCGGAAACTGTACCGCGCTGCTCCAGGGCAGGCGTGATATCGCAGATCCGAATCACTACAGTGAGGTTCGACTGAAGAGTATACGGCATCCCGATTCGATGTGGGAAGCATGAAAATCCAAGTGGTTTCGGAAACGGAAGCCATTAGGTGGTTCATCAGGTCGGAAACACATTACAGACTGGAATTTTCCGCTGCGGTTCATTTGCGCCTTCACCCAAGCAAACTTTATCGAATGCCAAAGTGTGAACATAACTCACAAGCCCTTCCAAGCACGCCCTCTTGAATCGTTTGTCTGTCAGTGGTCAGGTGAGTCGACCACTTTGTGTTAAATTTTGCTGCTCGTGATAAACAAGTTACTGTTTTCATTCCGAGCAAAATGGACTGAACTTAACGGATCGCGGCAAAACACATGTTCTGAATGTGAACGCATCAGGTCTGAGTGTTTGGACGACCTGAGCGGAAAATCCACCCATGTTACTCCGAAGAAGCAAAATGCAGATGGTTTAAACTGCGAAAAAATGTGCAGAGCGTTTTCTTCAGATCGGATCGGTTCAGAATGTGTACAAACAGGTCCAGGAAAATGCCAGTGACTATGGTGAAGTTAAGATACAAGAACTCAAATTCGCCGACCCGTGTAGAATTGGGAGAATGGTAACGTTCTGTGATTTTTATTATTCGAATTACAATTTTGTTAGAATATTCTCAGTAATAACGATGTAGAAAGCTGAAAAACCAGCCAAAGTGGGTCTATAAATTGTATATCTACTTGACTTAATTTGAAAGTGCATCGTTGACTGGAGATGTAATCTTGACTGACGAGGTTGATTTCTATCTTCGTGGAGGAATCAGCAGAAGAAAATGAAGTTTACTGGGCACAAATGAAACCGAGCTTTATAACTGGAACACATCACAGCTTCATACCGCAAATTTTTCTCTCTCTCTCTTCGTGTGCATAACAAACTGGGCCAAAATATCATAAATGCACCACAAAACATTCCCCAAGGAATAAAGAAAGGAAGGTTTACGTGAGTCTGATTTAGCGAATCAATGGGTGTGTTGAGAGCAAAGAAAACCTGCTATGGCCACTAACGAGTGTTACCAATTTAATGACCGAATAACAATCCGTTCTTTTCGAATAAATGAGCAGATCTCATTCACACGTTATTCATTTTTCAGGGATCAATCAACTCGGTGTTCGGCTAATCGTCTTAATCGTGAATTAAGCAGGGTTGTCTAAGAATAATTGTTTCACTTGTTGATGTATATCAATTTACTATGGGAAATGAGGCGTACTAAAGGGAATCCCTAGATTCTTGCTTCTGTATGCGTAAAAGGATTGTTTGTAAACTTTATTGCCATGAAAAATTTGTGTAAAGGTGCTATCCAGAGGAGGGTTTATATCATACCCATTAAACAGGGATGCAGTAGTCACATTTTCTGCTCTGAACTGAGTCTGGTTTGCCTCTTACACCACCGTAGTCACCGGCGTGGTCTTGGATCTGTTTGTTTCCATTCTGAACCGATCCGGTTTGAAGAAAACGCTCGGTGCATTTTTTCGTAGTCCAAGCGATCTACACTTTGCTTTTCCGGAACGAGACAGGTGAATTTTTCGCATTTCGCCCAAACACTCAGACCTGCTGCGTTCACATTCCGACCAAAGGGAGTGGCGTCTTCCGTTAAATTCAGCCCATTCGGTCCGGTCTGAAAACTTTGACTTGTTTATCATGAGGAACGAAAATTCTTTCGCAAAGGTGATCGGCTCACTCAACCACCGACACACAAACGATTCCGGAGGGTGTGCTTGGAAGGGCTTGTTAGTTGTGTTCATACTTTAACAAAGTTAGCCGGGGTGAAGGCGTACATGAACCGCGGTTGAACATTGGACACAGTAATGTGTTTGCGACTTGGTGAACCACCTGGTCGTTTATACAGCGCGACTGCTCCATCGTTTACCATCGTGTCGTTCCTCTCACCCGTGACCTTAAACAATTAAATTCCCTCTCACCCTTTCTGTGATTATGTTCCGGATTATATTCTGGATCATATTCCGCGATCTGCGGAGCTTAAAATCCCTCACCCGAACAAGAGACTGTCTACCGGCTTGTACGTTTTGTAATGCTCTTGTTGTTACATCCAGTCCATCCGTGTACTGATGGTACTCCTGCTCACAGTCGAAGTTCACTGGGCCTGTCTGAGACTTACGGCTGTAAATAAGGTGTGGCTTCTCGCTCGGGTTAGCTGGGCAAGCACCAGGTCCCGTGTTGCGGCTGCACCATCTGACCGATCGATAAATGACCCCGATCGGTCGTGTGATTTTCGGGCCGGCACAGGAGGAGGATAGGCACTTAACGGTATGTAAAAGCGTTATGAACTGTGTGTGATACGTCTAATGAACTTGTGATGTGCGTGAAAGCGGCCATATAGATATTTATTTCATACCGGCTTGTAGACAAGCATGGTGCCAACGCTAGAGCAATAATAACAATAACAATAATAGGGGGCAGGTGGATTGGAGTACAGCACAAAGTGGAAAGAAGTTGAAGCAGTAAAAACACGGGAAAATGGTAGACATCTGGGGTAATAAAAGTTTTTGTTTCACCGTAAATTATTTGCTTTGTTTGTTTTGTTTTTTTACGGGGCAAGGGATTTTGACAAACAGGCCGCAGAGCATTCGCACCAGTTACTTCTATTCCAGGCCACATCTCTTATCATCTCTAACCAACGTCAATCCTCATCCCTTGGGCCCCAACCTGGAAGGCGGGTTGCACCAACTGAATCTAAAGCTGAAGCTAGCTTCTTCATACCTCTGCGCCATGTCATCGTCTGACCGTCGCGGCGCTTCTTCCAGCCTTGCCCGGCACGTGCAAAAGGAGCACGGAAAGGTGGTCGACTGGCAGGCATACGCAATTCGTGACCAAGCTATAGGAGGCGGTGTAAAGCGATTACTTCTGTTAGAGAACGAATATCCGTACCCAGCACACGATGATGAACCTCCTCATTACTCAACCGGTGTTCCCACCAGACACGAGCAATGCTTCGGAGACATCGGTGGTCGAATACAGAAGGTCGATTAGCATCCTCCGCTCGGAGGCGCCACAGGTGTCGTAGGTTGGCGAAAGCTGCTCCAGCTTTCGCTATTCGTAATGTGATCTTGCCTCCGACACCACCACCGGCTGAGATCAAGCTCCCGAAGTACTTAAAGCTCTCAACTATTTCTAGCTGATCATCGCAGGGTGGGGGTGCTGGCACAGGCTCCTACCCGTCTTGAACAAGCACTTCGCACTTGGAAGGTGCAAAGCAAATATCATGACTGGATACCTCGATCGCCAAGCGGTTCAAAGCGTCTTGGACTGCCTGTGTATTGTCATCCAGCAAGGCGATTTCATCGGTATATTCTAAGCCAATGAATCTGTCCCCTGGGAGGAGTTCGACTCCACTGGAGATAGCTAAGGGCGGAGAAAGCTGACCATAGGTCCGAACTCGACTTGAGGCATGTCTATACAACTCTTTGAAGATCGACATATACTTCTCAGGTACTCCATTCGTCAACAAACAGAAAGCACCGATAATCCGCAAGGTAGAACGTGCATGGATGTCAATCTTAGAAGGTGGCTCTGTTGAGCGAGATGTGATTTTTTTTGCGGGGACATTACCAGCCGAAGAGATGTTCAATTATATAAATAAAGAAGAAACTGGTGCAAATAGACAATAATTAGAAACCAAATGACGATGAATTTTCTCCTCAAAAATAACTTGCTCTCAATTTTATTTTCAATACGGTAGGTATCATTCTTCTCACGGGATCTATTTGGAAGGTAGATGAATACTGGCCCCTTTGTGCCATTGTCTGAGCGTCCTCCTCAAGAGCCAATACCGCCGTGGAGGGAACTAATTTGGGTGATCCCGACGGTTTTCACTCTACCGGCAGCAGCACAAGATAAAACGTGTCTGTAATGAAACCACTCTTCCGGGTGCAGCGATTATGTTCTGGGTACACGGACGATGACATTGGCCCCAGACAACTCCAACTTACATTATCCACATTACCATGGCCTCCGCCCAACTACATCATTGATTTCTAACGTCACACGTAGATTACTCCAATCCGAAGACATGTAAAACACATGTTCCGGTCATTGCAATCACAGAAATTTCAACAGATTCGTATTTTCTCTCAACTACAAATACTTCAGAATAATTCTCTAAACCCCGTCCTTCGACTGATGTCATTGTTGAGCTGACCAGAGGGATTAAACACCGATGTTTGCTTTCACACATGCTTTGACCATTTGTGCTCTGTTGAAGCATGAACAGACGACCCGATTTCCCAGGATGGTCATCTGTTGATGACCAGTGGACAAATGTGAAACTGGTCCTCCTCCGTGCAAGTGGTAATCCTGTGGGAACTGTAGTTGCTTTAGTAACACGAATTGCTTTTCCCATTACCTTTGAGAATATAGCAATGATATCAATGAAGAAAATTACACATGCTTGAATGATTGCGTAATATTTGTACAATATTGTCTATATACTCAATAATGGACAGGGAGACATTTTTGGTTGAAAACTAACAACATTTTTCCTCGCACTAGAAAAACGCTCTCCTTGGGTCCACGCTGTTGTCATTGGGTATTAAATAGAACAAAAAAAAAGAATCTTATTCATCTCGAGTGCTTTCATCGGTCGCGTTCGTATAAAACGGTACAAGACTATCAATTATGAAATCAATTAAGGATTCTAGTTGCGCGTTATGGGACGTGAGGCTATGTATATTTGAGTGTGTTTGTGTGTGTGTGTGTGTGTGTGTATGCGTGTGTATTCATTTACATTGAGTGAAATCAGTAGCTATGCCATGACGAATATCTGTCACCTTTCGTTTTTTGAGTCGGCATACCAGTAATAAGATTCCTTTTGGCCATAATGTACGCTATTTTTCATAGTGAGGGAATCACGTCCGGTGCCGGCACCCCCNCCCCCCCCCCCTGCACTTAGGGCACAACGACGACGTCAGTGAATATCCACGGTAGGGTAGCGTATCGATCTTTTCCAGAGCATTTCCGACGCCATTTGTATTAAAGCCGAAAGGCAAAAATAGTCCAAATAACTATTAGTGCCCGAATACATGATCCCTGCTATCCAGCATCATTCTGTTCCCCGTACGTCAGAACTGATGCGATCATCATCAAATCGTGAATTCAACAATGCACACCCCGGACATTGGCCACTTTGGTCGAAAGCGAACAACAGTGGAATATTGCGAGTCACAGACGTTCACTGGTAAGGGACAATCCACCGATTGGTGCCGTTAGTGCATGAACGGATAAACGGTGGAGAGAAAAGTGAAAATGTTGTTACATGAGATCGGAAAATGAATGCGCAAACTTTACCGGCACAATAAGTAAAGCATTCAATTTCAATCTTCGTTGTTTTGTCCTGGACTGACCAAAGTGGACGCAAAAAACATAGGATACATCAAATTTTCAGGGAACCGTGTAGTTCAGTCGAGCTCTGTGATAATTAACCGAGATCACGACCCGGTTCTATTAGAAAATAAACGGATTCCATTTATTTTGTACAACATGCTACGGCGTGAAATTGTAACGTCATTCAGTTTGCACGAGCATTTAGGTACAAAATGGTATTGAATTAAATAAAATATATATATATTCATAATACACGAAACAAAAACGAAACGCCCAAGTTTCTGTATTATTTAAAATTTCTCCAGATCGGAAATCCCGCAATACCGAGACGCAGGGAAAAGCTCATTAAAGTAGCAGTTGCTTTATTGGAGACATTGGTCAAACTAAATTAAATGTACGGGTAAGAATTGCTGACTGAACAACTATTAACCAAGCGATGTTGGTATGGCCCGCTAGTTAGCCTTTCGGTACTCAGGTTACTCTGACTGCATAGGTGTTGGCTCAACGGAGTTTTTGGAATCTCGCAGTGCTTGCGTACTCTCAACCTATCTCGTGACACGAATCCAGACAGTTACATAAAATATAATTATCAATAACCTATTGTAACGCTTAGCATGTTGAGCATGTCAAGGCCGTTTTCTTCGATCAAATGTGAGTCTTGCACACGTCTCATTTAACCCTTTGGTCCACGGTTGTTGTTCCATTTCCACGAAAAGCTCGCTGTGTGAAGTGTCTTCTAACGGCGCATTTAAGAACGCCTGTGGTTGGTCGCGGGCACGACATTTGGTTCCACACCCCAAACAGGTTTACTTTTGTGGGGATTTTGTGACTGCGCTATTGGGATGGTGGTTAAGTGGTTAATGGTCATCAAAACAGTTACTTGGATGTCCCATGTTCGAACCGCTCCATCGCTGCCCGTCTTCCCCATTTCTTTATTTTCTCAGCAGTCTTTGTATGGCCGAGGCCCCCTTCCTGAAAGCTGACTGTACATTTGTATATGCAATAAATATAAGAGGAATTGTTGTGGCCCAAAATTGACTGACGGTTTGTCGTGCCTTCCTGTGACCGAGATTATTGATTGATTGGACCACTGATTGCTTCATTGACTGAATTCCCGTTTGACGGCATTCGGATGTCATGTGACGATTGAGCCAGTGATGGCTTGCCTGCCTTTCTGCCTTCCTATATGTTGTCCCCTTCTGCTTGCTCACCGGCCTATGGACCGGCTACATGTGTGCCCTCCACAATAAACGTACTGCATAATTGACTGCGTCCTTATTCACCAATCTAACAACAACACAATTTAAGTAAAAAACATTTATGTGTTTATTTTATGTGACACCAGAAACTCGGATCATATTGCACAGAACCAACCTCCTACCGGGTATTACGCATCGGTAGTAGTGGTGAGGTACGCCCTGCATGTGACACCTATTTCTCGTCTATAGTCGTACGATACTGCTTCTAACCACTCACTATTGTATTCACTTTGAGTACTAATGAAATTGTGATAGAAATTTCTCTAAAATCATTTTTTATTTAAACTTTTACGAGAGAGACTTGATTGGCAAACCTTGGTCGAAAACTTAAACAATGACAGAATGAAATTATCGAGCCTAAAAAAACAGTTCAGCGATGTTCCCTTTGATGCCATTCAAACATGATAATCGTTCCTACAGCTCAGGCATTTTCAGTCACCAACTACTTTTGTTTGTATCAGACGCAGAGCATAGTATAACTTTCGTTTTGTACACTCTTTACGGCTTATATGGAAGGGGCAGTAATTCAGATAACTCGGTTTATTCGTGCGTTGCACAGGATGCACGATAGAAAAACTCACTCGCATTTGTGCAATACAAGTCGCACGTTTTTTCTTATCAATGATCAAGGGCATATTGTAGTGTTAAGGGTGTGCGGTTGGCCAACGATCAAGCATCTCAAGGATCCAATCCAACCTCCAAGTAGAATGTGAACCTTGGATCGTTTAAAAACAATCGTTTCCCGATCATTTTAGATGTTATTTTGCAAATTGGTTGGGTCATGGAACCCATAGGATCTACTCAAACTGCTGATACCCGCACACTGAAGAATGGTGTTGGATGGCCTAAAACGTTCGTTGGATAAGTCTTGGACACATTGCTGATATTGAATGCGCAATTTCAATACGCGATGGACACGCACACGCACCTTCACAGGCAGACAAACATACGCGCACATGACAGGGAGGTTCCTCACATGGGACCCTGAATAAAGTGACCAATCAAACTGTGGCATGTGTCTGCTTGTTGTTGATTGGCAGACTGCTGATGACTTATACGGTCAGTACCGACGGATGACATGTTTTTTTTATTGCAGTTTGTGGTGCAATTAAAGCATTTGCTTCAATGCATACTACTACAATGTATTAAAATATAATGTTCAACACTCGTTAACCTCAGAATATTCCTATGCTTTTTGATCTGACTCGCCCGAAGCGGCATGACTCAAGTTTGTGCCCCGAAGCTAAAGGACTTCGGGTAGTGGCTAAAGCATTACGGGTTTTAGTTAAAGGATTACGGATCGAGGCTGAAGGACTGTGGGTTTTGACTAGAGCTTGATGGGAAAAAGGTGTAGCTCTATTGATTGCAACAGGTGGGAAGATTCTTTACCTCTTCATCTGCGACCATGATTAGATAGTTGACTGACTGTACAATAGATCATAGTACCTAGTTAATGCTTAAGATGGACTGTGTGGAGTTATTTAAGATTCTGAGTGCTGATTTTAACTCGTGAGGTCTCGACTACAAAATTAACACAAGTCGAGATTGATTGATGGTAGAAAGGAAGAAAATGTAATCCCATTGGAATCATAGTTTCCATGATGCTCATCAAGTCAGCTCAGGTGCAGTGCAAGTTGGTAACATCGCTAGAATGATTTAGCTGCAGTTAATTCAAAAGTAAACAAATCACCTAAATTGAAGAAGAAGTTAATTTTACAATTGCTGATGAGAACAGAATCAGAAGGTGGCTACAGATTTTGGAGGAAAGATGGAACCCAGCTGTGTATCTCAATTCTATTTTCATTCTTTATATCAGAGATGAATAGATACTGTTCAAACTTCGTTACAGAGCATGCTTGCAATGGACGAGAAATGGAGAGACAGTTCATTTTTGGTGAACATGATACATGCTTTCATGTAATGAACCACATAGACCTAAGAGGTCATGGTCAAAAAGAATAAGGGAACATCACAAACGCTGATTAAGACACGGCGAAACCAGGACAGTGAACAGCGTTATGTGTCATCACCCGCTCGAAACCGATCACTTAGTTAATCTAAATGCAGCGTTTATAATTGTTTGTCCTATTTCCCGATTATCATCTTAATCAATACGTTTTTATTCTGCTGTGCACAGCCAAGGCGCCCGGAATCAAACTAGTGCGCCCCCCCCCACCCCCACACCACCCCCAACTTCATAATACGACCAACGGCGTTTTGTCCAGGCATTACTTCTGTCATGGTCAGGTGTCAAGTGCTCACTTGATTCGTGTCTGGTTGCTGAAAGAACTCCGTAACCGAGGTCAGGCTCCATCTAAGTATTGTCGTATTGTCGTAGCATCGCTTTGATAATACGCGGTAATCGGAACAGTACGGAATTTAGGAATAC
>UZAN01049274.1:3681-22485 GCA_900618425.1 Echinostoma caproni | reverse complement strand
TGTAAGCTGTACCTGTGCTGAGAAGATTATGTATGATGCGGGATGCCAACGAACTGCAGACGGCCGGAGGGCAATAGAGACTGGCAAAGAGCGTGAGAATGAGCCATCACAGCACCGCTTCTCCGGATGACACACGGTTCAAATGGTCTTCTCATCACGTCCTCCTGATAGCTGATTTGTGCAAGTAGTTGTACCACCGATGAGGCCTGGTGGTGAACTGTTCAAGTGAAGACAGTGTGCTTACGAGATGGAAGCACATGAAGCATACGTACGTCAGACTGTCAAAACGCAACAGATGGCAGAGGATAGTGTAACACTGAATCACCCCACTGAAAAGAAAAATGAACTATAAATGAGATGCGAAATGAAACTGTAGTCGTGAAAACTAAAAATAAAACAATAATAAGACGTTTGAAAACTTCCCAGATTTATTATGCTGGTAATCGGGAATAAAAGTCATAAGACGAAGGAAAAGTAATGGTTTGTGGTGGCGAAGCTAATGCTTTTGTGGTTGTTGTTATAAAGAAAACTTGAAGATACAAAGAACCCATTTATTCTGAGCTACAAACGAAAAGTAAATTTGCATCAAAATACTCCAGAGGTTTATTTGCATGTGTGGTGGTAGTAGTGGTGGCGTACTTTGGGCCCCAAGGTTCGGGGTTCGAACGCGGCCTCAATCAATCAGCTTGAATATTAAAAGGCTACGGTGTTGTTACGCTAGATATCATTGATTTTTAGGTCAACGGTTATCATGAATGAACAGCAGATCCTTGTGATTATGATGTTTGCACATTTCGCCCTTCATCGTACAATGACAAGCAAAAGATAAAAGACGAATGTACGCTCAGCCAAACGATGCAAGTGAAGTGACGTTAACCTAGCAAGCATTGTCAGTTTTATTTACCGAAACATGGCATATGCGTGACCATGAAAAAAATCGTTAGAATGAGCGCATATAGATATACAAGAACAGTCAACTAAAACGGTGTTTCAACATGTGTATGCGACCAAAGCAGCTAATGCACATGCGACGGCAGTGTCATTTTGACACCAGCGATGAACGTCAATTGCAAGCGAGGTAGTAAGCCAGGGAAAACTAAATGGGATCTGACGGGGAAAATTGTAATGAAAAATACCAAAATGCGACCATTTTTAAACGATGATGCACGGACAGATGCAAAGAAAAAGCGATTCAAGCAATATTCTGGATTAAGTCTCAAGAAGAACCGCAGTATGAAATTTTTACGGAGAAATTTCATTGTACAGAGGCTCTCGTCCAAAAATGAACATCATTCCGGCTCAAACTCAGGTTTTCGAAAAACAGTTGCATTGATTGAAAGAGTGTCGTGGCAAACTGTTCGAATGTTTGATGAACGCAGACATCCAACAACACAAATAGCTTGATGCCTAGGGAGATATTCAATGGTCACGTATCACGGCGCATTCCCCGTGTTGAATGCAGTCCGGGATGGTCATTATATCTGGAATCTCATCTCAGCAAAGCGATACTCGGGGTGGCTGTCAAAAATCGGTTGGTATCAACCAACCGATGTCATCGAGCGTATGCGATGAGTATTGGCTAAGCCCGTGAGATATGTAACCGAAACCATAAAGGACCGAACAAGTAGATCTGATGTACATTCAACCGACAGCTGATGTAGGGATGGGTCATCAAAATGTTGGCCATCGGCATCGTAGTCGCAGGACAAAAGACAATAGACCGAGCAATGTGTGCGCGTGTTTGTCCGGTCAAGCTTGTAAATTTGGTGAATCATCGAAGAATGAGACCGCATACATCCGTCCGCCAATCTATCCGCCCGACCACCCAGTTCAGTTAGGAGCGATCGTGTTGGACGTCCGACAAATCACCCAAACTGGCAATGTTTATCGAACAGTGATAGGATTTTATTTTAGGAGCAGTCCAACACTCGTCACACAAAGTCACTCAAGACCGAATGATGGGTGGACCACAATCCAGTCAGAGAGGAATAACAGAATAAATTTCATTGTTCCTCTCGTCGGTGAATAAGCTCGAAAACCATTAACCAGAACGAGGTAATGGTACAGTGTGCCAGTGAGTAATCCGGTTGACAAGATAGCATCAATATAAACCCCACACGAATAGTATCCGTTTCGTATTCTAGACGTAAATACGGGCCACGCGAAGTATCAATTCATGGTCGGCCTTCGTTAGGGAAAACGAAAATACTGATGGCCAAACGCTGTCGGATGAACCCGTAGATGGGCGATTACATGATGAATGTTACTATGTAAAACCTATTGGAATAGACGAATCATGCGCAGGTTATTTGGCATACTATTTTCACTTCACTCTTCCGGACCCAGAAGAAAGATAAGTCGGGAAATGGAACCATGAGGGAAACATTTGGGTGGGGGAATTAGTAAATATAAAAATGTCCAACTTGGAGAAATTGTAGTTGTGCTGCAGGGTGATCTAAAATCTCAATGTCTGAGGCAAAACTGTAGCGTTAACAAACTCAAACCTCGCGGGGCCTTTGAATTTGGCCGCGCCATTTATCTCATAGTTCACATTTACACTTTCGTGGATTTATTGTCGTCAAATCGCATCGTTATCAATTTCAAGGACACCAATTGCTATTCTGTACGACCACGTTCATGAAATCTTTGTGTTATCGCGCGAACTGCGCCTTTTGTGAAATATTCCAACAATGTGAAAAATAAGTTCAAGCGGATGATTAAAACACAAAACGGCAAAAGGAGAAAACATCGAGCAGGTTGGCAGGTCGCTCTCAGACAGGGCAGCATCAGTCGAATGCAAATTCCTCTCCTTTTAACAAGCAATGTTCGCTCTCTGTTGGGAAAAGTTGAGGAAGTAGTAAACATCACACGGAAAAAGATGTACAAAAATCTGGGAATTATTATGCTTCACAAAGAAGTCCCTAGTAAAATTGTACAAGTGGATGGATATAACTTGTATCGGGTTGACCGCCCCGTGGGTGTCCGTAAACGAGGTGATGTTGCAAGTTACGTTAGCGACAACTGGAGTAAATCAACCACTATCATCTTTGAATACTCAACAGATAAAATCAGTTGTCACCTCATCGAATTTAAGCCCCGTTTTCTGAGTGGGTTTCATTCCATCCTTCTTGGAAACTTTTACCTGTCACCAACAATATCAGTGGCTGACAAAAATAGCTTTTCAGACATTTTTTCTACCTCCATAATATCAAAAACAAGTGACTCTTTTTGTATATTTGTTGGTGAGTTCAACAGACACGATGTAACATTCCTCACCACACTGGGTCTACAAAATTGGGTACATTTTCTTACCAGACCTAATTCACAACTTGATTTCGTTTTTACAAACAGACCGCAAGTTTTTAAAGTTCATCAACGTGCTTCTCTGAGCAGTTCAGATCACTGTATCATAAAAGTTTGCCCCACTGTATACAGCAAAACTAACCGATACACATTTTTAAGGCCTTCCAAGATAGTGAGTGAAAAAATTGTTGATCAGAGAATCTAGAAAGACTAAGATCTATGATATCCACGACAGGTTTTTCGGTGTTTCCCGATTAGAACATTTCTGTCCTCTGTGAACATGTTACGGACTACCTCCATTTCTGTTTTAACCAATGTTGTCCACTAGAAACGGTCTTTATCTATAAAGACAGCTATTCATCACTGCTACTCAAGCAGCTACGCAGGCTGAAAGAACAAGCCTATGAACAAGGACAAAAAGTCCATGTCAAGCGGTTAACAATTTCGATCGGTTGAACAAATTGTACATCGACACTATCCTGGGAAACTCCAGTTGTCGTGACATGTGGAGGGCTATTGACCGATTGTGTGGCAGTAGCAATAAACACAAAAAGGGAACTGTCGACGTTGAAAGACTAAATTCTGAGTTTGGTCCAGTTTCACAGTACACTGCCCTGCCAGACACAGTCAGCTCTATGCCGACACCAACTATCAAACCCGCCACAGTCCTGAAAGAGTTACTGAAAACTAAGTTGAATAAAAAATCGGGCCCGGATGAACTATCACCCGTAGTACTCAAGGTATGTGCGGACACCCTTTCAGCCCCATTGTCAAAAATATTCAATGACTGTCTGATAAGCGGAAACATCCCAGATATTTGGAAACTGACCAAGATAACTCCATGCCCTAAAAAGGAACCTGGGAAGCATCATCTCATCGCTTGCACGTCAGCCATGCTCAAATTATCTTGTTATCGTAGGTTGTCACTGAGTCTGCCGAAGACGACATACATGAATTTACATACCGTTCTTCGCTCTCAACACTTGATGCCGTTGCATACCTTGTTCATTCAATAATTTCGGCACTAGATAAAAAAATAAGACCGTCAGAATGCTGTTCTTAGACTACAAAAACGCTTTCGGCAGTCTTGATCGATCAGTATTGCTCAACCTGATTACCGAAAGTGATGTTAATCCAAACGTTAGTAGATTGACCTGCGATTATTTTACAAATAGAAGACAGTTTACGTGCCCCAAAGGAAAAAAGTCCTGCACTCGCCCATTTTCTTCTGGTGTTCTGCAAGGTACAATATTTTCCCCATTCTTCTTTTCAATGTATGTCAAACAACTTCCCATTCCTCCTGCATTCATTGGCTGTAAATAAGCAGATGACGTTGTAGGTTGTAGGTTGCAAAGAATCCACTCACTATCTACTTCCCCATAAGCTGATTGTTGGGTTTGTAAATGCTACCGCACTGGTTGTATTGCCTCCCAGTGATTTTTCCCGGTATGTTGAAGAAAGACTTTTATTTACTGGCGAGATCTCTGAAACACATCTCTAAATGTAGCGGACTGTCAAGGATAAGCTCACGGATTCTATCATAGACAGACACCTACAAGCATGCGAAAGTTTCACTGCCAAAATACTCTCAGACACTTACCACCCATTACAAAACGAATTTTCAAAAGCTGTAACTATATCATCCACATGCTCAAGATTTAAACTTTTATTTGCTCGTACCTCTGCTTATTGTAATTCTGTTCTGCCATATCTAGCACGTCTACTTATTGACAGAGAGAAAATTTCCACAGAATTGCTCAAACGCTTGCTTCATTGACAAACACAATCTACTGCTTTCAGTTTCATTATGTAATGGTTTTATAACTTTGAATCCACAAATATGGTGTACATGCTGAAAATTCATCCATCCGGGTGCATAAAGCTACTACTGACTTGACTTGAGTTGAATTACAATTACAACTCAGAAAGGATAGCTTAGAATCATTCTTATTATTTACCCCAAACCTTCTGGAGGAAAGGAACAAAGGTAGACTTTCATAGTTTAGTGACCATGTGTTTCACTTTACTGTTCTAGTTATATAAAAAGAAAACTGGAGGGATGTGTCAGGTCAGCTAGTGCGCGTAACTCCCCAGGTTAGTGGATGCCAGTGAAAACACACAGGAGAGAGATTTACTGCTGAACGGCACGAATGGTATGCGATCCCGGCAAACGACCATAAATTTCAGGTCATACCCATAGGTTGTCCGTGAGCTATTCAAGATGAATCATCGACAACATCAAGACCATCATTATCAAGCGGTCAGCTAAGTGAAAGGGAAAGAAAAGACTGAAGGTTGTGACGAACAAGTCTGCGTGTGTCTGCGTGTGTGTGTGTGTGTGTGTGTGTTAAGAACGAGGCAGAAGAGAGGGTCGAGTGCACTGTTAGACACACTGAGGGGAACCAATTGACAAGCAGTCAAGCCGAGGAACAAACGGAAAGAATGAGAAAGGAAAATGCCGGAGAGTAGGTACAAAGCAAAAGAAAACCAGAGGGGGGTCTTAAGAAAATTATTCTGATTACAAGACGGGATACAGATCAGAAACCTCTACAGTGGAATACAGGAGGCGATTTGGAATAAAGTAGTGCTAAGCAGCCAGGATGTTAATTCCCGACTAGGACAAAGCCAATTAGAATATGTGTACCATAATCGAATGGATTACGACGGACGAAGTCGGGATTAAACACTACTTGCTAATCACAAATTGTATGCGAGTACCTAGAGTTAGCGGAATTCAACGACTGAAACAACTGTCGTCAGCAAAAATAGGACCTAGAGGTGGGAACTAGAATTCGTTCACTACCACGGTCGACTTGATGAACCCGCGAAATCGCGGAACATGGTGGACTGTTTGAATTTATTGATGAAAGGGGTATAACGCTGCATCATGAACAAAGTGTCTGGCAATACAATAGCCTGTTACATAACCCTAGTTGATCTAGGAATTAAAATGAACTGGTGGAAAATCAAAACCGGAGGAATCGAACAGTAAGTATTTATACGAAGGTTAGAAGTGGCCTCTGCTACATTGATGTTGGGCACCCAAACTGATTTCCAATTAATTCCTAGTTAACTAGTTATCAAATCCGAATTTATTAAACAGAATACTACATTAATATTGTCTCGCTTGGATTGACATGCAGCTGATAAAGAAATAAATGAACACCAATGGAAAGATGCAAGTTACGATTGAATAATGAATTACTGATAGAGAAATATTGAAAAACCCAGAATCACTCTTCACTTAGACGCATTTAAGGTCCGCACATCAAATGATATCCGTCTATCGAAACCAACATTGTTGTTGACGTGTCTCAGAAACAAGATCTTACTTCGGTTAACACCCACCCCCAACTACAACCAAGAGAAATCTAAAAAGGCTAAGGGTGTTGGTTTGAAAATGCGATACTGTACTGCGCTATGGATATCCCAACGAGGCGGTAGGCCACGCTCAGAACATCCAAGAACCACAGCTTTGTAACTATTTCAGTAGAGAATAAGCCACTATGCTCATTCTGTAACTGCTTAACAGTACACATCGGTATGCTGCATATCATTAGAAACTCATCGATACGGTTAAAGTCATCCAGTGATCGTTTTCACTAATAACATGTAAAAATTGCTAGAAAATAGAAGTGTCGAAATCAGCGTCGTCGAGTACCATGGGTTCACAGTAGCTCGTGTCGAAAGAGAAACGCTGTTCGACGACCAGACTCGTACGCCACTCTGTTTAAAGCTTCTTTACCAGTGAACATTCTCAAAAGCAGTTTAGAACGTACAGCTCAAAGTGAGGCTCTTCACTCCTTTTAGATCACAGAACGCTTTTAGTTTTCGTCGATGGTACATGTGACACAAATCGAGAACTTGATATAACGTAAGAAATTTATCACTGCAAGTACAGCAACGTCAGAAACCGGTCTACAGCTCACAATATATTGGCGTAAGTTGAAGGCACCAAATGTCAGATTAAGACGGAGGCTAACATTTTCATGATGACGAACATCAAGCTTATCCCGCAATAGTGTGTATAGTCGTGGAGAGAACCTTTCGTAAAATGTTAAAACTAGAAACTTCCCTCAAGATAATTAAATATGCTCCTGTGAGGAAATATTGCACAGTGAACCAGTAACAGAGTCCGCGTTTATCAACTCTTCCCCCTCCTTATGTTGAAGTGTGGGGGGAGTGTATCTGTTCTTGGTGCTTTTCCCTTCTCCAAAGACTGAATGCAAGACTGTGTTTCTGTTTCTGTAGGAGGGACACATGACTAAGCAAGTAGCCTCAGCTTCAACGGATGAGATAATTTGGCTAGTGCTCGTTAAAATACTCCAACCAAAGGTCAAGCCCTGTTATGAACCGCTTGTTTAATGTTTCACTAATTGATTTTGCGCAGGGGAGAAGAAATAGTTTCTGATCACCCCCGAATATAACGGTTGCTTCCATTTTACTAGTTATTTTGCCCACCAGTTATCACGATCCTTCGTGCGGCTTTTCATGATCTGGTATTGCAGACACCACCTGCCCTGTTTGATCCCGGCCAGTTGCGATCTGTGGCTTTTATTCAATCAAAGTCATTGAGTTATGAGAGATCCAATGCTACGGATGGGCTTTAGGCTCGGATTCACAGCTGACGTTCACTGCGGAATGCACTACACATCCAATCTGATTGCAGAGTTAACCGAGTTGCATAACTCTCAGCTCAAGCTTCATCTCCACCACACAGTGGTCACAAGCGGCTGGTCCAATGGGGATTAGTTAAAGGAGTCTGTGGATTTTGTTGATGACCGGTGAGTCGAAGCGCGAAGTGCATCAAAACTAAAGCGTGATTGAGGTCGAAGTAGGTTGGCCAGTAGGGCCTGCAGTTTTGTAGTGAGCCATGGCAACGATAGTTTAGTGATACGCGGCCCATTAGAGCCAGTTTAACAGTTGAATTGGCGCTCCAAGTTNCTGCAGGGAGCTGCGTCGGACAGGAAAAGAGAATATCCTGCGAGGAACTGAAGAAGTCAACCACCATTTTTCGCTAGCACCCCGGGCTCTCTACTATTCCAAAAATCACCATCAGTATTTACGCGCAAACACACACTAAATACAAATCAGTATAGGCATCCATAGGCAATCCCCCTATCCTGAATCACATACAGAAGATGAATGTCAACAGAAAGTAGGAACTCAGATCACTAATAAACTCTGTTGGCATGTATTTGTTTTGAATATTCTGTGAGCAGATACAGGCCTCGACGCAACTAGATAGAGTCAAAGTACGAAAGCGAAATCAGTTTTGGAAGAGTAATGGAGGATTTTATTCAGACAAAACTAAAGAGAAAGGGAGATCGTCCTTAGGAAAACAGTAAATAGTTACATGATATGCATGAATTTTATGCTTCCCATTCACAACAGTACTTACAGCTACAAACTAGTGAGCGCGTTGAAGAACCGTCAGTTAGGAGCAGAAAACACACCCAACAAAAATGTTCTGCTCAGTACTGTAAGGAGGTAGCTCGATGAGCGGACGTGTTAATGCACGCAGCCCGGACAACAGAAAGCGGTCGACTGTCACATGAACGTGTACGATACTTGCGAATTCATTTACTTTCGTCTGCACACGTCCAAGAACAAACATAATGAAACAAAGGTGCACCTACGTTCAAGTGTAAGCGTGTGTGATTTACATGTGCAATCTACATGACTGTTCAAATTGTAACCACAAAGCCACCACAAATGTTCACGACACGGATGTAAACAGAAAAACGGACGATGGAAAATAGGTCAAGCCCACCGAAGGCTATCATCCAGTGGCTAGAAACTCCACCCGTGAGGGCGAAGAGCCGATATAGCCTACCGCATCCAAGCAGATACTCTATATGCATAGGCGCGTGTGACGAAGCGGCGATTAACGTCACATATACAACAACTTGGTTTACGTTGATTTTAACTTAACATTCAGTCGAAAGTATCAAGCTTAAACGGGAATATAGTTTGCACAACATTTGACTTGAGATTATACAGATGCATTAGAAGGCGATCTGGTCCACCACAAGTTTCACAAATCAATCTGAGAATCGGCATGTGTACGAACAAAGGCAATCGGGGTGTGCGCCGCACTTATGTAGAAAACTGATAAATTTACAATCAGTGCTCGACAAAGCAGTTATCATTACCATTATCATCATCAGGCTACGATAACGCGGAACTGGTTAGATAGGTCGCATGGGTTTTAGTGAAAACCAAACACCATGTATATGGAAAGTGAAAATGAAGGGATCGAGTTAGTGGTTTTGACAGAAAACGGTTCAAATGTTTAGTGACTAGTTTGCATCAAATGCCAATATTCTTCTTCTTTTGCTTTCAAATTTTGAAGGTACAATCAGCAAGGAAATTAACTGGAAGCTACAAAAACAGAACAGGTAAGCTTTCTGTACAACTCGTGATGCTCGACTGTTGAACTGTGTTCCTCATGCATCATTTTCCATAATATTATCTACTTATGTAGAAAAGCAGTTTAGTACAGAGTACACTTCGATTGCTCGGTTGTTTGCTTTCTTAGTGCATGATTCTCAGTTGGTTCAAATGCGAGGCAAAGGAAATTCATTGACAGATCGGATCTGTTCAGGTAAGAATACACAATAAACGAACGGAACTATTTTGATCGTAACCCCTAATACAGCAGTGGAATGTATGTTCAATCGATTTATTTTTACCACCAGTAACCTAATCCGACCAACACCAGTTATAACATCAGTTATAACTGAAAAAAATTGATTGTGATCCCCCGCACGAAACCGATTGCGTTGGTCCTGTATATTTAGATTAGCATATTTATAAGTATATAAGTGTATAAATATATTTATATTTATATATTTATTTAAGTTAGAATATTTTCATTTATTTGTTCATTTACTGTGCTTTGAATGAAAAGAGATAAGCATTTTAGAATATGTGTGCTCAACTTGATAAACACTCATGAAACAGGAATCATGTATTAAAACGAATGAATTCTCATGCTGCCTTGCATGGGATGTCTCCGAAATATGAGCTGTGACTTTTGAACTACCACAAATTTTAGCGCAACACTCAAGGTCGCGCAGATTCAAACGGCGATAAAATAGATCTGGGAGCACAGAAATGAGATATAACCAGTAATTAATACACTTTACCCATAACCATCAATATACAAGTATGATATTGAAGACTGAAATATATTTCCAAAATGAGAGTGATGTTGCACGAATTTGACCTGTGTGTGTGCAACCTGTGAGCACCTAACCAAACGAGTCACATTCAACGTTCACGAAAGGATCTTTCCTAGCAGCTGTAGGTCATTGTACTGAATACAGACAAGGAGACTATATTGAATTACTAGATAGGGGGGGAGGGATTTATCAACGAGTGATCTGGACCATATATTTTAGCAAATTTATTATGACATGTCAAGGACTACAACCTGAAAATTAAAAAGAATTCGAACACTTGGGATTCTACTCTGTAATGCTTACGCCCGAACAATCAAAGAACACAGAACTCAATCGCTTTTTATGAAAGAGCGAACAAATAAAACGTTATGACGAGAAGTTTTTATCCGGGGCAGTAAACTCATCATACGAGGCAAAAGAAGACGTTAAGTCTACGAGTAATGTATACGCATACATACATAGTGGATGTGAGAGTGAGTGGAGAAAGCAGAAAATAAATCTTTGACAAACACTCACCTACTCCCTCACCCAGCTCTACTGCCACAAGTATGGCA
The DNA here is from genome assembly GCA_900618425.1 of Echinostoma caproni. Classification (NCBI taxonomy): domain Eukaryota; kingdom Metazoa; phylum Platyhelminthes; class Trematoda; order Plagiorchiida; family Echinostomatidae; genus Echinostoma; species Echinostoma caproni. The sequence continues at coordinate 11,441 of UZAN01049274.1, read as the reverse complement.
CGAACAAAAGCAAACGCCACGCACTCCGCAGACAACAGTTGTTGCTTATATGACTGGGGGTGGTGGGATTGGAAAAGAAACCAAGTCTACACAAGTAGGCTTCAGCACACACGCAAGTAAGCTGGACAAAAGTGTCCTCTTGGCTCTCATCATCATTATTGTCATCATTGCCCTACAAAGACAAAATGGGACGATGCTCGTGAGGGTCGGTTGCACCAAACCAACCACACACGCATAAGAGTTGTGCTAGAAAGTAAACATGCAACAAGTAATCGACGAGGAAAATAGCCACCCGGTGTTTCCACAAACATGCACACACAGGGCGACGGCGTAAACCAGAATCAAACGCAGTGCACTCGGCGAAGACCAGATTGCGGTTGCCACAGGGAATAATTACATGTTTAAGAGGAGGCAGAGGTACACAAGATAGAGGATTGATTTATGGTTACCAGCCCACCAATTTTGCCAGTTTTGTGGTTGCCAATTTCAAGAGTGGATATTGCTCGAGGGCGGAAGGATTAGCTCCAAACAATGCACACATGCACAAAGACAACTAGGTGTACATCTGGGAGCAGTCAACATAACAAGCGCATGAGTGCACCACTCGACCTCAGGTGGAATCCGAAGGCATTAAGTGTGGCACAAAGACAGATCTTCGCGGAACAGATCTAGTTATTGATTATCATAGGCGAACGGCGTGAATACATGATAGGATTTTGTCGCGAATGGTTAAACCGTACGCTGCTTCGCAGCATGCAAATCGTTTTCAATCTCATTGAGAACCTTATTTCCGTTGCGCACTTCAGTTTCATGGGCGGTGAAGGTGACCCTCGCACATTCGAAGATCAATCAATTAGCAACTTTTACTTATTTAATTCAACATGTAACCAATTACAGAAAACTGACTTGAACACAAAGAAATCTGTAGAATGTATTCATAGGATGTGTGTGCACGTTACTTCCCGGTTGCCCTGACAGAGGAAGGGGGTTAACCGAAGGGTCCCCACCCGAAGCCTTTGACTAGAAAGCCAAACCTGCAAGACAACAGGACAGAGATCAAAGTCCGCAGTCCATTGGGGGCCGGTGTCCAGTTCATTAGACCATTGGACGGGGTCAAACATCCAAGGTGTCCACTACACATTGATGCCTAATCGAGCCGGTGACCAGTGCACAATCAGGAAGATGTGCGTGCAGTTCGCATGCCTCTTTTTAGCAATAAGAGTAAACAACCCACAGTGGCAGTGAGGCTGTTTTTAACCAAGTTTGGATGATGCTCGAACTGCGAACTTCAGAGTCTGGAGCATAAATGCGACTGTGAGAAAACAGCTACCACAACACTATACTTCTTTACTTTACTGTAGCTGGCTTCTTACAGAGGATAAGCCGGTTCCATGATATTCATGGAGTTTTATAGGAGTTTCGTACGACAGAAGTCCCCAGAGCCACTCGGGGATTTTTGAAGGTACACCTCTAGCCTTTGTGCATCCAAGTGCCGGATGCAAGGTTGCAATATTGGTACATAGCTGCCATTGGCTCAAGATGAGCTCCTTCATCAAGTGGCAGTTGTAGCTGAGAACCATGGGTCTATGCATACCTGTTTGATGCACGGGCTACCATCCGAACCGTAGAATCAGTTAGTAGACGTAGTCCACCCATTCACAAGTAACTGTTCTGGTATGCCGTTCAACGTTTCCCCAAGGCCGTCATACCTCGGTTACCCACAATCTACTGAGCGGTTTGTCAGGGTGAGTGCGATGCCAGCTTTAGCGTCATGGAACCACAAGTGAAAGTTCGCTGAATGATAGAGAGCAAAGAGTAGGGATCCCGCAAGGAATTCCACCGAATAACATCATGTGCCGATGATTCANTCTGAGATGTGAATGGAGATGAGAAGTTCTACTGGAGAGAAAACATGAAAGTATTTTCTCCCGTTGAAAACTGACGCAACACAACTATGGGCTAAGGAAATCTCCAATGTCACTCCAAACAGATGACAAATGAAACCTGAGCGAAATGCCGCTAATGGTGCCACAGAACAAGTAGGAATATCTGAGATAGTGAAAATATAACTTCTACAAGGTCTCAACTTAAATACTGCACATTGTACGAGCATCCGGTTCTTCGCAGCTCTGTGCGACTGTTAGTAAAAATTGAACCAGAAAACTGCTATTGGATATTAAACTAGAGATCAGCTTTTATTTAAATGTGATAACTGATTACAGATAAAAAATGATGAGTAAATGACCTAGCAAAAACAAGCATGAAGCTTTACTGCACATGCGGGACCAGTATAATCTGTATCGACGACACCAGACAATAAACCCAACCGCTTTTGTTTATCCATATTGTGCCAATAACTTCTGCATCTCTTTATATATTCTCGAAAAGGAATGAGTACAAGCTACACACCGTCTACACCGTGTTGAAACTCAATTTATCCGAAAAATTCGTTTACTTGCACTTTGCATCATCAATTTGATATTACTCTCAGTTGTTTACCTCTTTCATTTACTCCATCATCATTGTCTGATTGGATGGGTAACTGAAAGACACCAATGAAATCCAGTGCACGAGAGTGCAAGAGTAACAGTTGCGTAAACCAAAACTTAACACTGGCATAAATTGGTGAATTTTGTTTGCTTGATCTACTTTTGTTTTCATTACGAACTAGGATGGTCGACACGGTGTTATAAATCAGTTCACCCATCCCAGTGTGAAAACGGCAGTGTTCTCGGTGTGTTCGCGTACTTCAGCCGTCAGTGTGCACTGTACACAAGCAAAGGCGGCGTTCATGAGTGAGTTTGAATCCTATCGAGGCTGATGAACTTTTCACAATTCAACCATGATACTCCAATCGAACAAAAGAAGGTTATCTTTATATGAAAGGAATAAATGAAGTCCATCGCATGATTCAAGCGGGAACACTTCCCCCATAGGAAGCCATAGATAAAGTAAAATATTTTGCTCAAACAGGCCAATAGGAATACACCACGTAAGGAATATCCAACTACGATTATCAAACGAAAATGCCCGTACAGTCATTGCAGATGACGGACTACAGGATTATCAAGCCGTTTTTTCGAGTTTATTTTGTCACTTTAGTCGTGAAGTATAAGAATGCACTTTGTTGCGTTCAACAAAACGCGCTTAGGTGAAGCGGAGTGAGAACGGAATGGAGCTTTGCAGTTTCCAGTCGGTTCCAAATTGGGCAGCGACTAATGCGACAAGCGTATCTGCGAGTCTTGATACCCGAGCCCGACAAGGAAACAATGCACCAACACAAAAACATAAGAGAAGAGACACGCTAGTTCACGAATTTATCCGATACAAAGGCAATTAGATCCGTGCTATGCGTTCTTCTGGAGCTCGAAAAGGCGAATAAGTATGATAGGGAAAAACGAACGCGCTGCACCAAAATAGCAAACGGTCTGCTGGTGACAATAGCTGGCCGCAGGGAAGATAAATCAGATAGGAAGAAGAAACTGTCAATAGACAATGCGGGCAGCACATTGTTTTCCACTTCTTGGCGTGAGCCTGGGTAGCACTCGTTTGTAAACGGAGTAGGTGAATGGACGAACTGAAAAACAGCCAGTTGGACTGCCACAACCGCTATCGCATCCTCATCTTTAACACACGAATACACACGCACAGGTTATCCCTACCCCATTAGGCGTCCAGCGGACCCCGAACACCCTCACGGCATGACTCAGTTTTAATCGTTCGGGTAGACAATGCCCAGAACATGAAAAGCACTTCGACTGATGAAAAACACTCGTGGTCAGACGCAGTCGAATCAATAATTATTCAGTTACGTGATAGGATGCAACAAACGCAATCTTCATCCAATGTCCAGCCACAATCGCAAGGCACACCGTGCGTTTAGGTTTTGAATATGCATTTGATCTCAATAGGACAGGCACATCGGGCAATCCGAAAAAACTCGGGGCACGCCTTTTCATTAAGGGAAGCAAATCGCGCACATGTAAGCAAACGAATCGAAAATGCCCGCAGAATGCCAGTGTGATAGCACCATTTGCTGCGGATCATCGCACGACATCGAACGGGATGCCATAGCTTTGATTGATACCAACTTATCTAAACTGGAACTGAGGCTCAACCCTTCCCACAACCTACACGCACTCTTCGCAAATTGTGAAATCCGGGCGGCGGACACTAACGTGTTNNNAATCAACTGGCATGATTCGCATCACCAGGCGAGAGGAAAGTAAATGCATCGGCAGCATCTCATACGCCCTGTTTCCTGTTGCACTTATCTTGTAGTGTAAATGTGTAAATAACGCTCAGATACACTCGAATAAGTCAGTGAGTCACACGGACAAACAAAATAGTTTATGATTGTTTTCTTTTCTGTAAAACACTGAAATCATACGTGATCTTATGAAGATAATGGAATGACTATTTCGAGTGGGGTAGGGAGGTAAGTTGAGGGAAGAATGGAAACGCTTAGTCTCCAAAAGCGAAATAACATTGATCAGATCATAAATATAAAAGCGTGACATGAATTGAAATGGATTGACTAAAAATAAATTGAATGAGGACTTCCAATACAGCATCACAAGAGAGAATTTTTCAACACGGCTTCTGTGGAAGCATTGAAATTTGAGGAGAGAGAGAGAGAGAGATCTTTGCATCAACATCCAGCGTTGCAAGGGCCAGCAGTGAATGTGTATCACCTCTCAGAGGCCAACGTAAACAGGATTTGTGATGCATTCCGACCTCATCGTGTATTTTCTGTAGACTATGTCCATATGAACAGGACATGTGCACATGCACAAGGCTGTTGTCCCAACCAGCAGGCGTTTTGCGGGGCTATCTTGTTTCAGCATTCTGTCCACATGATTTGTGAGTCACGCAACAGGACAACAGGACTTGCGAATTGACCAACCCAAAGAACTGACAGGAGCTGAGTCATCACAACTCCTAGTTAGTCCAAAATTCTATTCCGCACGTGCGCGCGTGTCGAGATGTCCATAGGTGAAGCAGTCGAGGGACTGGCTCAGTCACAGAAATCGGCAGTTTGTCACTATTGGTTCCTTCCTTTATCCCGTCTTAATCTCCCGCACCACCCAACTAGACTACTGCTTTTGCACTGCGAATACGAGCTAGCGGAGTAGAGAGTTATTGAGACAATAGGACGGCGAAAGCAGCTCTCCCCCCTTAAGCAACTAACCACGTGTACACACTAACGATCACAAACATACCAAAAACAGACGGCGACAAGTTTCGTTGAACAAAAGTAACACTCGATTGTAGCACCAAGCGAAGCGAAACGAGCACATTTTTGACAAGCAGTCAGACTATCTAACCTGGGAGGGGATGGAAAAAGATGAAACAAACAAAACAAAACATCATCTGATCTTCGCTTTAGAAGCAATGACTGACACTGTTGAAAAGTGGGGGAGAGGAAAACAAGGAGCCTGAATCGATGAATTGTTATGAACCAAGTCAAGGACAATGAGAACAGAACGACCGTGTGTGAGATGAGGACAGATAGAGAGAAAACGAACATGATGTTCATAAGAGTGAATTCCGCAGGTTGAGTGGAACAAGCTATCAGTGAAGTCGATGTCAATGTCCCTCCTCAGTGACATTAGCGTTGGATATGCTGATACATTTGTGGAATCAGAAGCTTCAGACGGATAGTTTGTTTCTGCCTACCCTCGTTGCATTTGGTCACAGAGTGCCTTCGCTATCATTTATGAGGGAAACGTAACTCTTCTACAATGTACCGAATTAACACTTAATAGTCAGGGTCCGCAGATTACACGGTGATTAAGACTATCAAGTTCATTCTGATAAATGCGATCAGTACACACCGCATGAGGAAAAGCATATTTTCCGGAGACCTTCATAATTCACTTCTGAATATGTGTACGATTGGTGGCGCACCATAAGCTTAGTAGTGAAAATTGCAATGTTTTTGAATCATTCGGAGGCACCATATCAGGGTGGTGGTAGTCCCACGGCGTGCTTTAGAATCTACGGTCCGAACTCCGCCAATACTACNATACTACCAAACATCGGTGGTAGACAATTTCATTATCGACTGGGTTTTGATCACACGTAAGGGGGGAGAACCTTGTGTGGTTCACCACTTCAAATCAAGCATCTTAGGTTGCCGGCTCTCATAAGTGAATAGTCCTCTTAACTGTAGAGCTTAATCCTTCTATCGTTCATCACACAACTGTGTCCAATGAAAAATATCCAATGATCCACCGAGATTTTACGATCCGAAAGCAAACGGAATACAAACGAAAAGAGCAATATATGACTACCTGAAAACTGAACATTAACTTATTATGAAGGACTCCGTGAACCATTCATGAGCATGGAGGAAAATATTCCGCGTGCAAAGCCCATATATTTGGAAGCAGTTGGACTGAGATGATACTATCGATCTAGTCAACCGCTCGCAAGCATTCAATGAAAAGATTGTATGGCAACCTGTTGCATGCAACGCAAAAGCCAAGTAAACCGCTAGCAGTTAGAACAAAGTGTGTGTGCGCATATATATATATATATATATCATTGTCGGACAGCTCTGTGTCGCACAAGAACAGCTTTGGCAACAACAAAGCGGTCTGGAGACAGAGATGACGAGTGTGGTTGAATACGAGCGAGTAAAAAAGGACATAGGAATAAGTGAACAAGTCGACAAAGTGCTTCAGGTTTAACGAGATCGTAAGACACGCTAAACCGTTCACATATCGACAAACGCACGCACGTATACATACAAACGGAGGCAGGTTCGGTAGACTATTTCCGAAAGGAGTAGCACGTTGGCAATCCTTCAAACTCAATTAGCACGTGACACGTCCGATGGGAGGGAGCGACTAGAGCATTCTTGGGATTACAGATTAAAGCCTGATCGTACTACCGTCATACTGAAAGCCAGGCAACAACGGTTTAAGCTTCATATTACAGTTTTAAAAAAATCAGATGGAAAAAACCTAGGAACTATAACAGAAGATGCTAGCGATTCTATCAGTGGACGTTTCGTGTTCAGAGGGAAGCCTAACAACCAATACCGTGAACTACAATCCAAGGCTAGCCGGATTTATTTATTGCCACCTACTACATATTGGCACAAATAAAATGAATGACCAACTAACGTCTGACGTTATATTCAGTCAAATAATTTATTTTTATTAACCACTTATTCTTTGCTCTAAAGAGACTGTTCCAGGTACACCATTCTTGTTGTTCTTGTTTTTCTGATTACATGTAATTGGTCTCTCCACATAAAAACATATATATATATATATATATATATATATATATATATATTCTGAGATCCAACCGTGTGTACGAGCAATGAAAAGTACAGCTCAGATGGATCCAAGCACTGGTGATGTTATTCAGCATACTCATAAAAAGCCGATCTATCTTTCGGGAATAAACACAAATCACAAAAACGGAACATACTATAGCCTGTTTTATGCTCCGCAGCGGAGATGAGCATTGGCTTGGATGAGGTAAGCATTGAGGAAGTCTCGTGCTGAGACCAGTCCAACGGTACACCTGAAGTCCCACCGTTATTTTCAGGACCCTGGGTCGGCCAAAGATTGGCGCCGCTTCCCTCAGGCTCGTGTGAGATCGCGGACTGGAGATCACTGTGTGCGTAATAGGCAGAATCATCACCGGACCCGGAACCACCCTGTGGCCAAACAGAGGCTCCGGTTCGACATGCTGTAGACAGAGCTAGCGGAGGTGAACAAGAAGGAACAGAGGGAGGCGGA